>WUAP02131786.1:0-13730 GCA_015163945.2 Stichodactyla helianthus | reverse complement strand
GTTGCTGTCCTTGAAAATGTAACATTTGACCTTGAAAAGTCCTTAACTTTTTAGTCTACAAAGTTGTACGAACCCTGACTTGCCCTAAAATCTATATGTTCTTATTTCCTCTCTGCAAACATTACCCACCTCAGAAAGCATTACATTTGCATTAAGGACCTTTCATCTTTTCTTCCAGACACTATCCGATACCTCTCTCTTCATGATAATAAATATCTGCGATATTTCCCTGGCCACACTAAGAGGTATGTTGCATGCCTGTTTATAGAAATTCACATACATGCACAGAAAAGCACAAGACCCAAAACCAAATGCTCAAAACAACTCTCAGGCAAACCAGTTGACAGAGCAATCAATCCTTGCATAATCAAAATTTTAAAAAATTCCAATTACATTTTGCTTGGTGCCAGAAATAGTCATAATAAATCTGGCTTGTTCTTGTAACCTTTATAGGGTCACTACTCTTCATATGTCTCCTATTGAAGATGCTTTTCTGTCAGGGTCTTTGGATAAGACCCTTAGAATATGGGACTTGAGGTCCCCAAACTGTCAGGTACATAGAGGATATTACATGGGTGTGCAGGGATACAAATTTTATCTTCAAATGTTGGAGTGTTGATGATATCTTTCATGAGTGTGCGCAGCAAACTCATGAGAGATATTCAACACAAGAACATAAAATTTGTATCTCCAAGTGTCCATGCAATGTTCTGTTTATTTTATAAATATCGATGAAATATCCAGGATCAGGGAAGAATTTTAAGGCCATTGTGATTGGTTGATACAAGGGTAGTCATGGCAACAGTGATATCTTCACAATTATGTGAAGGGTAAAAATGATATCTTCACTGTATACAAAGTTCTAGAAATAGGAGAAATCCTGGCTTTTCATTGATATCTATATAATAAAAAAATAAATTAACATTTATTTATGATATGCCATTATTTCTAAAACAATAATTGATGGTTGGACAGGGATTGATGCATGTAAATGGAAGGCCTGTGGCTGCATTTGATCCTGAAGGACTGATTTTTGCTGCTGGAATTGATTGTGAAATGATAAAACTTTATGATCTGAGATCATTTGATAAGGTTAGTATTTGTAAAAGTATAGGTTATTTTTGAAGCCACTCTTGACTGGATGTTTGACTTCCCTGATTTCAGGTATGTGTACCTACATGTATACTAGAAATAGTTCGATCAGAAAAATAGACAGATAGACCAGGCTATTTCTTTCAGCTGATGATGTATAGATTATTCTTTCTTTTTAGGGTCCTTTTTCCACATTTCACATACAAACAGATCCAGCTGTAGAGTGGACCAGTATTAAGTTCAGTTCAGATGGCAAGATGGTTCTTGTAGCCACTAATTCTGGTATCATTTACCTGATTGATGCTTTCCAGGGAAATCAACTACACACTTTCTCTGTAAGTTATTCAGAATAAACC
Organism: Stichodactyla helianthus; assembly: GCA_015163945.2. NCBI lineage: Eukaryota > Metazoa > Cnidaria > Anthozoa > Actiniaria > Stichodactylidae > Stichodactyla > Stichodactyla helianthus. The sequence goes on along the minus strand of WUAP02131786.1, from coordinate 12,282 downwards.
ACTACCAAATCTCATTTTATACCAATTTATTCAAATATATCCCATTTCTGCTCGTTTTTCATTTTTCAATTCTATCATTACTGTTACTAATGGTTTTGTTTTGCTTTCAAAGGGACATGCATTTTCAAAAGCTAATCCAGTAGATGTGTGTTTTAGTCCAGATTCACAATATGTTTTATCAGGTATGCATAACATAATTTATTTGAATTCCTATGTGCTTTTATTGATAAGATGTTTGTAAAATAATTAAAAATTCCAGTGGAAATGTCAAAGTGTAGCAATTTGTTCTTAATGTTTTATATTGTTTTATCTACTATATCATTAATAAAAGTACAGAAATATGAAAAGACTGTGCATATACACTGCAGTACTGTGCTTTAACAATCAAAAATTTTTAAACATGTTTTTTATCAAACAAATAATTAACTTTTGTTTGTATGAATGTCTGTACTCTAGGATAATGGCTAGGAACTAATGGCAAACAAAATTTGCTTTTAAAATTTAGGTTCACAGGATGGTCGCATCCATATATGGGCATCAGATAGTGGACACAAAGTTGTAACATTAGATGGCAATCATCCTGGTCCTACCAAGTGTATAGCATTCAATCCTAAATTTATGATGCTGGCTAGTGCATGCACTAACATGGTTAGTTCTAGCCTTTTTGTGTGCAGTTTGAGAAAAAAATTTTTCTCCCTTGACAGAACAGGGTTAAAATTTCTGAGGGGTGGGGAGGGTTTGAGATGCAGTACTTTCTCAATTGATGGCTCTATGGTGTGGGCTCTCATATCAGTGTCACTATTTTGCTTGGCTTTCATTTCATGTCTTGAAAGGTATAATCTAAGTTTTAGTTTCATTTCTTTTCAGGCTTTTTGGCTTCCAAATCTTGAAGAACTTCAAGAGTCAGCTTAGTAGACAGGAGAGGGTAGGACCAGTATAGGAAAGGTCTTTCAGATTAATATACACAATCAGAATGTAAAGTTTGTATGTAGTTGTAAGTAGTTATGTCAGAGTAGTCTCTTCTCTGATTACTCTTCCTGTTTCTCTTTTCTTTTTGTCTTCTTTCAATCATTTGTTTTACATACTGCATTATATTATTTTTGAGAGATATCTAGGCAGTAATAGACCTTTCCTATAATTACTGTTTTAATGATGCAACAGCAACAGTTTAAAGTCAGAACAGAATTTCCTAAAATTTGCTTAAACATCCGTGAAACAATAGTTTCAAGTTGAGGTTGAAGTGTACAATTGTATACATTTACTGCATGTTGTCTATCCTTCTAACTTGAAACTATTGTCTAAAGGTTGCTTGATCAAATTCAGGGAATTTCTATTATTCTATTCTCCCTTGACATGTAACCAAGTGTTCTTTGTTTGTTTTTGGCTCACTTTTTATGAGAGAGGACCCATAACCAGATAAAATTAAGAATAACTTGCAAATAAGATTTTTTTATTACATCATATACAAAAGTTGCTGTAGTAACATTATCTAAATACCAACTCTAAATCCCTAACAATATTTAGAGCAGATGATTCATAATTATTATTATTAATAGTACAGTTAACTGGCACACACAAAATGGTCATGATAATCTTAACATTTGATATTTTACAAACTTATGCACTACTAAGTTTCATTAACTGCCCTATTTCATTATGACATCACACAACACAGTCTATTGTTTAAACATGGTTGTGGAAGAGGGACAAAACAGTAACAACACAGAGAAAAATCAATATTAAATGTGTTTTATAGACTGTAGAAAAGTGGTAACAGCCACCAAATACAGTAAATATCAGTACATCCTATACTTGGAAACCAGAAATTTGAGAATGAACTTTTTCTATTTGCTGGATGATTGTGTCCACCTCATAAACAAGCTGTGATGTCATAATGAAATAAGCCAGTTAAATCCAATTTGTGAAATAAGCTTCATGCATACTGGTAATGGAACACTGTGTTTCCCCAGTATTCATGAATGCAGGTTATGTAAGATGTTAGGCCTGGTCCTCACTAGTGACATAAGCATAAGCATAAGCAACATACGCAGACTCAGTAGTGTACTGCTCATTAGCAGTTCTTGTCTTTTCTCACACCTCAGTGATCAATGCAATACTGAGTCTGCGTATGTTGCTTATGCTTATGCTTATGTCACTAGTGAGGACTAGGCTTTAAAGACAATGTACCTTACATATTTCTTTAGATGAGTGTGTAACACTGTTAATATTTAAATTACGATTAATATCAACTGTGAAGAATTGCAGTTCCTGAAACATAACTGACTACATCATAAATGTCCATAAAGACATAATAGCTGTTATTATGGCTGCATACAGATTAGATGAAAATGAGCCATTATCCATTGTATTGACCTGATAGCCTCACTTGAATGATTCTTAAAACAAAAGATTATCTCATTGCGGGCTCAGCTGTAATAACAGCTATTAATGTACAGTACTGACAGTGAAGAACTCAAAACATTTTGTGTGTGCAAGTCAAAAGTCACTTAATGATTCCCTTTTATGTGCTATGTACATTCTGTAAAAGTTGTGACCATGTTGCCAACTCTTCTAGTGACAGTCCTACAACTTCTTCCACTTCCTGAAATAAACAATCATTAATATTATTAAACTATTAATACTCTCTCTTGAAATAACTTTTATTCAGGTCTCAGTGAGGTCTAGTTCAGTCCTCAGGCATATTAGTGTTGATATTTATGAAATGTTTGTGATATAATGTGTGCATTGAATGGCTGACTACCAAGTTTATATCAGAGGACAGAAACATACTCGCACAAAAACAGCAATTGCTTATGCCTCAGTACTGTAATGTAAACACTGGGAGATACGAAGCACTAGAAAAGCAATAGATGCACTCAGCTATGCCACATGTTCCTGAGCTCACTTTTCTCATGCGTTACATCTCCCAGCATGTTTATACAGTAGAGAGCCATGTGCAGGCATTTTATGTTGCTTAATGATAAAGTGTATTACCTCCACTAGACTGATGAAAGTCTGACCGTCTTGCAGTTCTGTGAAAGTCTTCTCCAAAACCATTGAAGTTCTGTCTCTCATGATGTCCACCTCCACCGAAAAATGAATCAAATCCACCAAAATGCATTCCACCAAAATCTTCATCCTCTTCTTCTTCATCATTAAAGAAATCATCAAAGCCACCAAAAGAAAACTTGAATCCATTACCCCCTGATCTTTGTCCCCCACCAAAGTCACTGAAAATGTCATTAAAATCAAAACCACCACCACCACCTCCGAATCCATTTCCCTTGAGACCTTCTTCTCCAAATTGATCATACTGTCTTCTTTTGTTTTCATCTGATAACACTTCATATGCTAGAAATCAAATGATCAATATATTAAATACTAGTAAAGTTTATCAGGTGAAAAGTAAAAAGAAAAAAACTATGATATTTGACTAGAATTTATATTGAGCTTCTCAACTCAATAGTCCAACATCATAGAGAGCTGTTTTAAATTATAATATTACTTTTTTCCAGTTGTATACTAAGTTAATGCTCAATTTAAAAAGTTATTTGAAAGTCTAATATTGCAACCAGTTATCTCAGCCATCTGGTTCTATTTCAATTTATCCTCTTCTCTCTTTTTGATAATGCATTTTCAGCATAGAGTTCTGTATAATATTAATTGTTTTTAATTAGACAAACGTCCTGAAATTGCTATTGTATTCTCATGGAATATCAATATTTCCTAATTACATTTTACATATGCATGAATTTTTCACGTAATGACAAAAATCGAGCCATACGCCATTACTTATGAGTCCGAGAAAAAAGTCAAATAAAATCCAATGTAAGCTAAAACACATTAAAAAGAAATTTTAAATTGTACGCATGGAAAAATTCGTTTAAAATATGCGAACAGCAAATACGTAATGAAAGTACAACTGGGCAAACATTACGAAAAGTGAATTTGTTTAAGGTTAATACTCGCATGAAATTTTCAGTCGTATCTTTGATGATTCATCCTTATACAAGAACTTATATCTGTTTACGTTGGCTGTAAAAACATGTTACTAAACCAGAAGATCCAAAATTTATGCTTGTGTTACAAATTTGACAGAGAAAGTGGTATATCATAAAGATGGCCTAGAAGAATGTCAATAAAAAGAAGTGATTCTTGAAAAAGATTTAGCAATCAAGTATAAGAATGAAATTCGTCATTTTGGGAAATCTTGAGCATTTTATAGCATGTAAGTTTAATCGAACCAGGGAGATTACACCTCTCTGAGAGAATGAAATAATAGCTGGTGATAATCAAGATAAGCTAATGATGAAGATGAAGATATCATGAACTTTTCTGTAACAGGTTGCACTTAAATGGTTTCCCTGATCATATAAATTCCTTTAATCTAACCTTTAAACTAAAGCACAATCCTTCTATTAATATAAAACATTATAAAAAGGATATAAAACACAGCTTTGTCACGAGGAGCGGAAGTCTAAATATTGCACATCATCAAAATATGGTCGATTTAATAGCAGCTTACCTTGAGCGATTTCACGGAATTTTTCCTCTGCGTCTTTGCTTTTATTTTTGTCGGGATGGTATTTAACCGCCATTTTTCTAAAAGCTTTCTTAATTTGTCTATCTGAAGCGTTTCTAGGTATACCTAGAATCTGGTAATAGTCCTTAGCAAGGGCAAAATTAGCCGCCATCACACTCAAGGCTGCTGTTGTCAAGACGAATAACTGCTCGTAATTCATGGTATAAATATCCTGTATTTTTTCCTGGTGACGTAGATGGAGTGTTCTTCAAGGGATTCCTTGACTTTCCTTGGTATTATAGTGTTATTTTACAGAGAGATCGTGTGATTTGTAGGACCAGATTGAAGGTTTTTTGGCAGAACTGCTCGTGTTTTGCTCCAGTTGGACGAATGCACATTGAGTTACGATTCGTGTTCTGATTGGCTAATTACAAATGACATTTGAGACAGAGAAAGGAATGGGAACAAACTCAGTTTCAGAAAAATTAAAATAATAAATAATAAAAAAATAAAAAAATAAAAATTATAAAAGCATGTGTAAATTGATAAAAACACGATTATTTTGTTTCAATTTTAAAATAGAACGCATTGGGTTCGAACCTCATAAATTGTGTTCGATTTTGATTTGCACAAATTCACTTTTTTTTCGCACTTCACATAGAACTCATAGCTAAATATAAAAATCAGGTCAAGGGATTTTGTGCTAAATATGCCAAAAGAAGTATTTAAAAAGATAAAATAGATTTCGAAGAAAGTGTTGACCCTCCCCACCCCCCGTACAAAAGTACTTACCCATGATTCCATGAGAGTCGATTTGTTTCAAAACAAACATGGCGGACGAAGAGGAAGAAGACATTGAAAATGGTTACGATGCTTTTGAAGAAATCCAGGTCTACGAAGAGTCCGAAACAGATAGTTCTAGCTCTGAAGGTATAAAAACTCTTACATTTTACTATTGTCAACAGATCATAGCGTGTCATTTAAAAAGGAATGGAAGATTGGGGATATTTTCATTTCATCTTGTGACGAATTCAGCTTTGTTTTGACGTAAAATTTAATAAGACGAAAGTTTGAATCGAGTTGCTCTTATGCATTTTTACTCACTACCAAACCACATTTACAATTATTTTTTTTTATTTTAGGCTTTTGATTCGTCTTATTTTCTCCTAATTTTACGAAATATAAACACCATTTCTTTTACTCCATTCAGTTTAACATCGAACCCATAATGTGTGATGGCCAAACTATACAGAATATTATCGTTTGATTTGTAGTTGGTACAGAAGATGAAGAGGGTACAAGACCTATTAACATCACCTATGATCCTGCTTTACCAACAAGGCACCAGGTAACTATTAAGAACTATTGATCAAGTTTGAGTGTCATGAAAAATCGGTCAAGAAGCTGTTCTTTTTGGTGAAAAGAATAATGTATAACTTTTAGGTCTTAGTGCACCTTTCAATGTTTAGTTTACATTTTTGGAGATGGCAGAGTCCTTTTTCCTACCCTCAAGATTCTAAAAAATGTCAAATTTCCCCTCCCTCCCAGGCTCTCTTGTTCTGTCAAGTGTCAAACTCTCCTCCTCTGGGGGAGAATGTATTTGTCAAATGCCAGACCCAAGGAGCAAGATCCTATGTCAATTCCCTGTGGGTTACCTGCCCCCTGCACCCTGGGACTAAACACTGATAGGTGCATAATTGTAACCAGGAAGTTATTACCAATACTGAACAGTATCTCATCACTTTACTCTCTAATTATACACATATGCCCAAAAGGAAATTAACAAAAGTCCCCACCTTAAAATATTCTGGTTTTTTTTAGTATTTAGGAGAGGAGATGGATGAGTTTAGTGGCAGGACTGTTCTAGAGCCCAACAACTTTGTAGAGCTACCATTAATGGTGTTTCCTACGGTGGTACTTGTCCCAGGCCAGACGTTACCACTTCATCTATTTCATCCACAGGTAAAATTATAACCCACCAGCATAAAACTAACTTTGCTTTTTTCATCCAGTCTTTCCTCTTTCATTCTATTACTTTTTTCTCATTTCCTTTCATTTTTAGCTTTACATTAATTGTTGCTTTACATTAAGTGTTCTCTTCTCATTTTCCCATTTCATTAAATGTCCCATTTGCTCTCCTATTTTCTTCCCATGTCTTTTTACTATTCCTATCCCTTTTCCTTTCCTCCTTCTTCCTTCCCATCCACTTTCCACTCTAGCCCCTACTAAATTTGTAAAGAAATTTTGATTTTGACCTTTGAAACATTTTATTTCAGGCAGTGGCGATGATGAAAAATGTTATTGATAAAGACCGGACTTTTGGCTTGGTCAATTCAAAGTAAGGATTTACTTCTGAGATATTTTCCTGTTTAAACTTTCTGAGAAAAGTTATTGTAGGAAGCATTAACATATTTTCTGAAACATTATCAACATATAGAAAGATATGATTCTCAAGGGAATTGTAGGATGGGTGGAATGAAAGCAGAAACTGACACTGCTAAGATAAAAGTAGGTCTATTTAATTTCAGTATCCCGCACAAATAATGTAGCGTAAAATATTCTTGTGTTTGCATGTTTAGACATGGAGTGAGTCAGAATCAACTAAAAGAAACCATTGGAACTACAGTAGAAATTTTCTCCATGAAGGAAGAAGTTGAAGCTGGAATAACAACTATGATAATAAAAGCTACTGGCCGACAGAGATTTAAGATTGTAGATTTAAGACGACAAGTTGATGGGTATGTTTTCCCACATATTCATTTATTGCAAAATCTTTTTTCTGCAATGAAGAAAGCCACAGAGAAAAGTGTGGACATTTTCTGGTCTATAATAAAACCAACTAAACTCTGTTGCTTATTGTTTTTCAGGGTTTTGATGGCAAAAGTCTTGATATTACCAGAGATAATGCTGTCATCACACCCAGAAGGTGGCCTTGTCTCTTGCTATCACAAATCTGGTTGCCAAGCTACCTGTAAAGGCAGTCTTGAAAGATTTAGACCAACATTTAATAAGTCGAGGCTTGGTTCTACAAAGAAAAACAGGGTATGAAGGGTATACTAAATTGTTTCAAATTGCTGCTTCAAGGCCAGGACACACTAGGCAACAAGTTGCTGAAACATGGCACAGAGACAGGTCACAGTAACAATTCTCTTCATGTGACATAGAATTTGTGTGAAAATCTTTGTTTCTGCAACAGGTCGCATAAATTTATGCGTATGATTGCAGTGACAAAATGAGTCACAGCGACATGTTTGACAAGCAATATACACACTAGGTGACCTGTCTCCACACTGTATCATGACAAAAATGAATCTATTCATTTATCAAACTTCAGGTTAATACAAGCTTGAGTTGCTGGCCTGCTTGGGTCTACAGATTGTATGATCCAGTAAGTGTCATATGAAGTAAACGGTTTTGAAAAAAAAAAAAAGGGATATCAGAGAGGCTCAGGTTGTTTGTCTGTCTACTTTCCTTGCCTCTCCCTCAATTACATATTTACTTCTTTTTTAGTTCAGCTTAATGGATGAAGTTAAAAAAGAATTACAGAGATGGAGTCAAACAATAAGGCTGGATAATGTCCCTAAGGATCCTATAGGTGAGATGTTCCTAGGGACCCCATAGATCAGGTGTCTCTTGGGACCCTATAGGTGAGGTATCTCTAAGGACCCCATAAGTTAGGTGTCTCTAGGGACCACATAGATAAGATGTCTCTTGGGACACCAAAGGTGAGATATCTCTTGAGACCCCACAGGTGAGGTGTCTCTTGGGACACCAAAGGTTCAATGTCTCTTGGCACCTCATAGGCTAGGTGTCTCTAAGGAGCCAATAAATGTGTGTCCATAAGGACACTATAGGTTAGGGGTCTCTTAGGAGCCCATCAATCAGAAGTCTAGGAAACCCATAGGTGATTATGTCTCTGGTAAATGCTACACAGGATATGATAATCATAACATTCAAATCTTATATTTCTGCAGATTTTTCATATTGGGTTGCAGCCAATCTTCCTCTTGATGACAGTTTAAAACTCCAGTTGCTGTACATTGATTCCACAACAGAAAGACTGCGTAAGGAACTCAAAATCATGTATAGGGTATGTTATAACACACCACACCCATGTGTTCAAGGGTAACCATGGGAGTACTAGTCCCCTCCCCCCATGACATGCATTACTTTTGTTTCATAATTCCTGATTCCCATTTAGACAATAGCAATACCAATAACCTTAGTTCAGTCAGTTGGTTTTTCCCAGTGGAATTCAAATGATCTCATCCCATAAATGGCTAAAAATACCTGTTTGATGTTTTCTTGTGGTCATAGGACATGGCAACAGTTACTAAAGGGGACAGAACAATTAAAAACAATGTACTATAATATTGACAACTTTAACAAATACAATTCTTACTTTCTCTTTTTAGTGTAGTGTCTTGTGCTGTGGTGACTGTAATACTACAATTTGTTATAAAAATGATTTATTTTGGTGAGTTTGAGCTGCTTTTTACATTTATCTTATGTTTTTACCTTCTTTAAATTTCCCCAAACCTTCCCTTTCTTCTGTATTTTCACTCATGACTAAGATTATATTATGAAGGTGACACCGAGTTGTTCATTTGTCTTGTAGTATGTCTCTTGATGGTCCATTGGCTGCTTATGTCAATCCTAGTGGATGGGTCCATGAAACTTTGACATTTTATAAAGCCACTGGAATTAGGTTAAGAGGGCGACCTACTTCTGAAAATAGCTGGTTCCCAGGGTATGTTTGTTAGATAATTTTTTGTTTTATCCATTCATCCATTCATCCATTCATCCATCCCTTCATCCACTCTCCCAGCCATTCATCTACCCGTCCATGCATCTTTCCCTTCATTGATCACTTTTTGCAAAACTTCTAGGTATGCCTGGACGATTGCAGAGTGTATGCATTGCCATAATCATCTTGGTTGGCGATTTACATCTGTCAAAAAAGGCTTAAGTCCCTCCAAGTTTTGGGGACTAACACGGGCCTCCCTTAAACCAGGCATGAGGAGTGATGTAGATGAAGACCAGCCTCAGAGTCCACCTCCTACACAAATGGACTGAACAACAAGCATAAGAGGTACAAGAATTTGTAAGTGGGAAGCTGTAATGCCCATGGACCTTTATTAGACAGTGACCATGCTGATTCTCCCTAGAATAAAGACTATCAAACCCCCTCAGTAGATGAATTAGGAAAAAATACTTCAAACCCATTAGAGCTAGACAACTTAGAAGGGACTGCTGGTCTGAAAATGTCCTGATAAGGTCCTTGATTCCCCAAAAGAAATGTACAACACACAGTCATCCGTTGACAGTAAAGACTGCAGACATCAGCTGTAATCAAACTGAACTATAATCGGCTCTTAAGGGGCACAAGTACCAAAACTAAAATGACGAAGAAAAACCCTGATTGTCATGTCTCTTGATAATTTTTGACCACAGAACAAAATTATTGACTTAGAAAGTCATTAAATAGCACTGATTGACTATTACACTAGGTTAGTGAGCTCATATGAATAGTTTTAAACTATTAATCCCCGTAGATCAACTGTACTGGAATTATTTTATCTGCTGTGTAACAGGTGTTGGTTCTGCCTACCCCCCCTCCCTTCTCAGTGAAGGTTTCCCTGCAGGGGTAGGTGGTAGGTAGGGACTAAGGTATAGCGAGTTTTACACAGGCTAGCATTTTGTATGTTCATTTTTGTGGAATTTAAATATGAAAGCCACTATGACAAATAAATGAAATACTGTCTGAGTTATAATTTCTTGGATAAAGTTAGAAAAACAAATTTACTGAAAGCTGCGTACACTTTGCACACTCCTTGGCTGTCCGGATTAACGAGGTTCGACTGATCTCTAGTTTAGAATCAACCAAGTCCTTTTTCATTTAACGCAGTAGGTAACTTTTATCCACATGCAACAACAGTTATTTGGCATTTTTATTTTATTATCATTAAGTCCTATCCTATAACTTTAATCTTTTACAAAAATACAGTTCTTTAACAGATATTTCGTTTTAGAAATCATGGACTTTTGTCATAGTAGCCGCTATAAACCGTATTTCTCAAGGTATTTTTCAGTGTAGTTCTGTCTTACACAACATCACGTCTTTTATATTTTAGTGAAAATAAATAAGTTTATTACATTATTTGATATCTTCGATGTACAAAAGCCGGCACGAATCTGGACAGCGAATGCTGTAATGGTCCAGCACCAGTAAACAACAAGATTATTCGCATTTACGGGGCAAGTGAGAGAAAAAAATCACATCTGTCCTTGGATTTCCAAAGTTCTTTCTGGTTTGAAGAAGATACGAAGCAACCAAGAAGCAGAACTATATACAAGCAAAAATACGCGCAGTTTTCTTCGGATTTGTGCAGCAATTGACGGAGAAACAAGGGATTAGAAAAGCGAATCTTAACTGATTGAATCACAGCAACAATCCTAGTATATTATCCTTAGTATATCTGGAAACAATTTCGCCAAAAAAGTAAGTTACAGTAGATTTATATTATAGATCATTGATTTCAATCAAATTCAAGCATTATCAAATATCGTATTTTTCTAAACTAGCATAGGAGAATATTGGGTCAGCCCTTGAGCTTTCTCCATCCCGTGAACTAATCGCCGGTGACCATAGCGGTGTGCGTGCTGGTGTTGGTGGTACAGCAAGAGTCTTGATAGCATCTCGAATGTCCCGCAATTCACCTTTAACTTTCCCGTAGATTTGATCGAGCGAGATTTCAACGCTGTCGATTCTAGACTGCAGCATTTCAAAGGGCATAGCACCCCGGTCTATGTGGTCACTGGAGGTACTTAAGTCGCTTGTTTTTCGGATTATTTCCGGCCGTCTGAGAAGATATCGCTTGTTGCGCGTGTCGTCATGACTCGTTAAGTTTTCCGAGTTATTATTTGAGAACTTTGGAAGGTCTCTTTGGGATTCGACTTGGATAACCGGTTTATCTCGTTTTTCTTGTTCTTCTCTCTGTTGTTGTTGCTGCTCAGAAGGAGATTTCCAAGAATCTACCAGAACAGCCTGAACACTGTTCGGATGGTAACAAGGAGATGGAAGAGGCGTTTGGAAGCTGAGGGAGGGATATTCAAAGATCCTGTCGCATTCCTGATAGAAAAAATGATTCAGCATTTATGCCATAAAGATCTTAACTTTCAATTTTAGTTTCACTCAAAAGAAAAGGAAAGAAGGGAAAAAATAGGAAAGAGAAGAGAAATTAGAATTGAAAAGGAAAGGGAAGTGGAAAATAGAATGGAAGAGAACACAAATGAAAAGAAAAAAAGAAAAGAAAAGGATATATAGGAACGAGAAAAGTAGAATAGAGAACAGAGTAAAGTAAGAGGAAGTGGAAATGAAGAGAAGGGAGGCTAGGAAGGAAGGAGGGCACTATATCTCACTGATTTGTTTCCTAATTCCTTCGCGTGATATCAGTTTTGATCAAAGAAAACTTGACTAACTCTTATTGCCTTTACCTGGTCTTGTTTCTTGGGTAACGGGCTGTAGATAGATGGATTCCTGTAAAGAGAGTTCTTACTTCCCTTGTTTCCTGTTCGTGTTCCCAGTTGTCTCTCAATATTGTTGATTGTCCTACAAACATCTGTTAGTAACATCGCTGTGTCATCAACCACGAAAAATTTCTTCCAGTAATCATCTAGAATAAGAAGAACTTTATGAATGACCATGCGACAACAATTCCGCCGGTATACGTTGGATCAATTAAATGATCTAATTGGGC
>WUAP02131775.1:0-13731 GCA_015163945.2 Stichodactyla helianthus | reverse complement strand
AAGAATTAATTCCCAAGAGTGACATCACGTGGTCTGAAATGGGTAAACAAACAACGAAGGTAAAGAGGTCTATTCAAATCTTTTGGGAATAAGATTCTTTCTTTTTCTTTTTCTTTTTTTTTTTTGTATTTGCATAGCACGTGAAAACGCAATGGAACAAAAGTTTATATTCCCAGAGGTTTTGAATTGAGTCGAAACGTACATATCAACGCGTTAGCCGATTAGATCTATTATGATAGTGTTCTTGTTATGTGGCTATATTACTTGACAAACTCAAATAATATTAGAAATACCTGTGCATCTTCGTTCTTTCACATACAACAGCCCTGATCCAAACAATTCCGAGGCAGTTGGCATTTGTGGAATTGTTCAAATCCAACAAGCACAACAATTCAAGATCACCGAGCAAGAAGTTCCTCTAAAAATCTTCAAACAACACATTATGCAGGTTGGTTGGTATGCTACTTGTAAGACATTGACCACAGAACGGCTTTAATGCTATGATGATCTCACAGTGCTTGAAGACACGTGCTTTTACCAATAGCCCTTTGCGCACCGAGTACATTAGCATTAGCATTTTTTCAATTACGTTTTTTTACCATTATTTTGACCAAGCTTTCGGACGAGTCGTCCATCATCAGAGCTGAAAAATTACCATAACCGCGCGAGCTAACTAATTTTACATGCAGTGTTCTACTTTATTTATTTTCTGCTTATTTTGGTTTGAGTTATTAATCATTTCTCCACAATGATTTATCTAGATCTTTTTGAAACATTTCCAGTAAACAAAGAAATGATACTAAAGGACTTGACACTAATTTCTCCCCAAACTAAATACATCTCCTTTTTCCTCCAACAGCTCGAGAAGACGTGTTACGGCGAGGCCACAACTGGTGTAGAGACCTGCCTATATGGACGCGTTCCTGACTTGTCTTCTCTTCGATTCAAGGGAATTTCTCTCCTTCCAGTCCTTGCACAGACCAGACTTCATGTCCAGTCCACGCCCAAAGACCAAGCGAAACAAATCGAAATCCAAGTTGATATCAAGCAAAACACCAAAGAAAGTAAGTTGTGTTTGTAATGTAGCCTGTGTACAGCCGCTTCTCGGACCCCCCTCCCCCTACGGCCACTTCTCACCCCTCTCCTCTTGGGGGAAGGGTTAGGAGTACACGGGATATTCGTTATAAAAATTTGTTTGACTTTAAACTGCAAGGATCATGAAGTTCCATTTTGCGAATGTTGGACCGGTTATCATGAATCAATAATTCTGGGTGTGCATCTCTTTCCATTAGAATAACAAGGCAAAAGACATGGCCGCCATGTTGGATGACATAAAAAAAGAAACTAAGACTCAAATCTCTTGTGAAATTGAACCAAGATGGCGGCCACACTGTATGACGTCACACCACGCACATCAAGAATTGTGCAACCGTTGTTGAGGAATTACAAATACCCATAAGTGACCTCCAGACCATTTTCCTCAAATAGTTCTTGATCAGGTTAATTAGCAAATCTCTAACAACTGCTTTTTCTTAGCCAACACTTCAAGAATCAACTTTTGGCAACCTCTCTTATTGGTCATCATGCACCTCTGCAATTAAGTTTCTTTAGGTGGTCACCTCTCATAGCGACCACTTTATAAATTAACACCTCTTTAAATCGACCACCACTTGTTATGTCGATCACCTTTCATAGTTTTATTGACCTCTTTCCAATATAACGCAAATGATGCTATCTAACCACCAGATATGATTGGAGAGATCATGTACAAAGCAAACGGCAAAAGCGCAAAGCGTGAGGTACCCATCTCTTTCAAATACGACTACAACAAGAACCAGCTGGTCATGTCTGTTGCTAAGAAACAACCATTGACGTGGGGAATGAACCTGCAAGTGGACTTCAAACGAATGACTCACATTGAAGCCTCGCTGATGTTCAATGGACAGCGTGAATACAAATGGACTCTTAGGAATATCATCGATAGAAGGACTGGAAAACAAATGACTACCACTCTGGGATGGAACCAGGTAAGTAGGTTATACCTCGCACAACTCGATATCGAAATTTTTAAACCTGAGAAATTCTTCAGTTCATTTCTGAATCTAGACGAGAACACTTCGTGTTGGAACTTCAATCAAATATGTAATTTTGACTCTAATACGAATTAGTTTAAAAACTAAAAATATCTGGAAGCCATTTTCAGAAAAAAGAAGCGAACGAGAATTGGTTTGTAAATGAAAAACAAAGAAAATCCTTCCGTAGACGGTTTTGAAAATCCTCTGTAAAAAGACAAACTCTTCAAGGAATGTACATGGTTGTTCCCAAGTGTTATTGACTTAGACTGACGGTTATCATCAAGGAAACTGGAAACGAATTATTTCTTGGGAAATAACTTAGTAAGATCATGCCAGCGTTTTATCTATTGCCACTTTTTGTTCTTAATTCAGCTGCCGGAGTATTTGCAAGAAGTTTTATCAAAATGGGAGCCGCAGATTCTGTACTTCGTGCAACTATTTGGCTCTATTTCGACATTGGAGAAAAGCAAGAAAAAGATCGAGGTTACCTTTAATTTGCTATCACCACTGACCGGTCAGCTAAGTGCTTTAAGCCCACTGGGTAGAATCCAGTCAAATAAGTTTCCCTTATTTACGAGGGTGTCCCGACTGCCACTGTCTCTAATGGAAATACTGGAAACACCATTCGGTGAGTTCTCAGTTGAAACTAAAGGTTAAGTAAAATAACTTTTTATTTAACGTCAGTAGTTCCTTCAGCTACAAGGCTGGTATCAATGGAAGCCGACGGTGTGCACTTTACCCCCCTCTCTCCATCAGTGCTCCGTTTTCAGGGTATTTAAAGCTAAAGCTACACGGATTAGAAAGAAGTCGAAAAAAGTCTGTGAGGTCACTGAGGATCGAACTACGGACCTCTCACTTAGCAGGCAGCATACTAACTACACCACATTTATTCCTAGCTATGATGCATTGAATTACTCAAAGGCAAACTGCGCAAGGCCCGAGTCTCTTAAAAATATTGAAAGCTTCTAATGCGCATGCGTATGTTATTTTGCGCGCATGCTCGTTAGTGGATTACAATGCTGGAGCGTGCATTTCCGTTGCTTATGCGAACCACGCTTCGGTTTTAATATGAAACCGCTATCGTCTTTCAGGACAGTGTAAGATCTCGTCAATCTCACAACACGAACAAAGAATCGCCATCTTTGACCAGAAATCCTACGCCATCTCCAATCGTCAACAAAGCACCTGTCAACACATCTTGCTCCAGGACAAAGATGCAAACCTTGTCAAAGTCGCTGTTCAAGTAAAGAAAAATGGACAATTACAGCTGATAATTCGAGTTCAACAGCCAAGACAGGCGAGTAGAGGATTAAACGCTTGCCGGTGTTGCTTGCACTTTTCTCTGAATCTTTGAAAATTCTGCGCGAAAATGTTCTTTGCTTAGTAAATAATGCCATTACCTGGTCGTTGTTTTTCCAATGCAGACGAAGCAGAGCCTTGCAAGTTGCATGTCAGACGTCGACATTTTCAGCAAATAGTCAAACCAAGAACAAAAAATTGATGAAGTTTCTTTTTTCAGACTACGATCGTAGTGAAGCCCAACCTGTCTGTTCTGATCAACAACATGCCGTGCAAAGAAAAGGTCTGCATTGAGCAAGGCATTGGTCGAGTCCTCAGGAGAGAACAACGAGTTAAAATTAAACTATATGTCAAGGTATGTAAGACTTGGTTAGACATTGGTTACCTGAAATGCTAATGAAAGCCTTGGAATAATCCATGCTAAGCTATGAGTTGGTGTGAATAATAAGAAGACGAGACAAAAAATGCGCCCCATTTTCTCAAACTTTTTGCACAAAGAGTCTAAACTGTGTTTTTGACGTAGGCAACTTTTTTTTCGGGGGGGGGGAGTCAATAGATGTGTAACTTAGGTCACGTGCCAAATGCAATTTCTCTTCACGCATTTAAATTAGATATAGAGCATGCGCACTTTATGCAATACGACATCCATTTCGTAGAATTTTGATTGGATAGAAATAACTTTGGTGGCTTTTGATTGGTCGAAAAATTATGAATGTAACAAAATGTCTACTTAATTTTAACCTACAAATCCTTTTCAAGATGGTTTTGTTTTCGCTTCGTTACAGCACTTTATCGAAGTCAAATACCAACGAACTAGCATCAAAATCCTAGCTAGTCCGAGTCTTCGCGACAGGGTGCGCGGTTTGTGTGGCGACTACAATGGAGAAGAGTACCAAGAGCTGAAGAATCCCAAGGGAAAAATCCTCAATACTATCGATGAGTTTGTCCGCTCCTGGAGGACCGGGTGTTAAGGTTAGTTCAGTAATTACCTACATAAATTGCGCCCGGTTCTCGCAGAGTTGCTACAGCACAGCATTTGAAACAAAACTGGCTTCCTACACCCATCTAAACGGCCAACAATCAAACTACAAGCTTGAAATTAAATAAAATCTATTTTATTGCTGAAAAACAGAGACTTTCATACTTTTGAAATCTAGGAATATTTCCTTTTTCTTTTTTTCTTTTTCAGCTTCGAAATCATGAACGTCAAAAGAAATAATAACCGGACCGGACCACCGCTGAAATAGTTAGACATAGGATTTTGATGCTAGTTCTTTTTACTTTTCTGGGTTAATGCTAAGGTGTGGGGATAACCTAGTGTTAGGGGATTTCAGTTTTCATTTTTGTTGTTGTTGTTGTTGTTGTATTTCGTTCGTAAAGTTTGTTTTTGAATACAGAGGCTTTTTACTCTCGCTCCGGCGACTGTACTTCGGATGAGATGTCACGAGGAGAAAAACCTCTAGGCGCACGAGTTACAAATCTCACTTCCATTCTTTTTGATTGACATACTTAATCACATTCAATTATAGATACTCGGACGAAACTGGTTTTGATATATGATAGTGTTAATTGTTTGACAGCCAAATGAATCAGAAACTACTCGAAAAGTTTGTCATTTAACACGGCCATCGACATCGACGGCGCTGACAGATGCGATACAGTACAAAACAGTAGAACAATACAGTACTATAAACCGGTTTTCCTAGGTGGAACTTGTCAACCAATCAGAATACTCGAATTTATTTGTTTTTCTTAATAACTAATGAAAAGGCAGGGTCAAATCTGACTCGCGGGAAAATCTACGATCAATGATTGGATCGGTTCGCTCAAAGAGTTAACTCGTCCGAAGTACTATCACCGGAGCGAGAGCAAACAAAGCCTCTGGAACCTAGGGTAGTTTTTGAACAGAAAGAGCCAAAAACGATATGGACACCAGCTGGTACCCTGTCAAAAAATCAGGTTTAAAACCTGTAAAACGTTTTACTTTAACTGTGACATGACTACAGCAACCTTTTCTAGTCGAAACCACATACTCTATCGATGTTTACTATACGACTTACATTTTTTGTTTTCTACTTTTCTCACATCAAATTTGACCATAAAATTTAACCAGACTTTACAAATACCAGAGTCCAATCGTTCGTTCGGTTTACTGGAGGAACGGGCGTGAATTGTAGATCTATTTTTATAATTTATTTTATTTTATACTTGCTTTATTCAATAAACATATTCTGCATTCAAAACAGAAGTTACCTGATCTTTTAATACGAACTCTGTAAGGAAAGAGCAAGCATTTGATTTGTCAGCCTATAATGGCGGCAGAAACGCACGCACTATCTACTCAACACGTTGGTGGAGTTGAGGCGAACTCAAACGATCCGACAAAATCATAAGAAAAAGTCTACAGGCGATAAACTAACAAACTTTTGGCATTGGGTAATACATAATACATCAGTACCCAAATTTTCCCTCATTTTTCAGAAAATGAGCTTCATTTTTACATTTTTTTAGCTGTGTTAGTTAGGGGAACTGTGATTTTACCCACCATCGCTGGGTCGGGTTTTAGCTCGGGCATTCTACCTATTGTAAAAGTTCATGAAGTTTATGGGTCTAGATTATAAAGGTGTCTTTATAGTATGACGAATTGTCTAGATTCAAGGTGCCCGTATTGTAGTGGTTTCCGTTAACGGGGTGGTCGTATTATAAAGGTCACTGAAGCCGCGTAAAGAAAACTTCGAAATCTGCACTTCTACCTCTTCTACTGGGGTGAATTAAATTTCCTCTCTCCACAAAAAAACAACTTCTCGATTCCAATTTGTTCTGGCGTCGGCAGCTTAAACACGAGCCTCTTGCTCGGGAGACTGACCAATCACTACCTGCGAGTCGACGCCAAATAAATTAAGTTTTTTTAACAACAGAGAGAAAGGAACTCTTCAGTGATGAACTATATTAGATCCAAGCAGTTTGTTTTCATGCGAAAGAAAGATGTATATGTACTTAGTGGCAGCTATTCCTTATTCTTTGACTGATTATACCTGGCGTGAGAAGAACCTCTTTGACTTGTCACCATAGCGACTAAGAATGCTTCAATTTGAAGGGAAAAAATATTTAAAAAAACTTGTATTTTAACGAAGAACTAATTCTTTGTAGCTAAAAAGTCTTGTACAAAAGATTCTTGCTTTTGAAAGAAGACGAAAACAAAAACTCCAGTTGAGGGAAAAATTAAAAGCAAGCCATATTTCATTCTCGTCATTATGATATCTCGTCAAAAAGCAATAAAAAAGAATATAAAAGGAAAGGAAATCTTTTGTTTAATCATTTCAAATCACATCTACTTGATTTATTTTACTTCTAAAGCCACAAAAAACCTCCTTAAAATGATGGCTTTTTGATCTTAGCGAATTCTTTGGACCACACATCCGTTTCCTTGAGATCGGCTCGTGCAAAGTACTACTCTTCAATGACATATCCTTTTCCTTGGCAACACGGACTAGTTTATTTACAACAATAACAGATTTAAAAACAATTTGGCTAGTACCGTTTGAAAGAGTTTTTATTTTTTAATGGTGGATTTTAGCGCTTGTTTACTTACATATAATTATCTTTTATAGACGACTGAGTTGACACTTTAGTCGTAATCAAATTTAGCGCAATTTAATTCATTTAGAAATGTTTTGTTGGTTTCGTGCAAATTTTTCGGGGCATATTTTTAGAGCGAGTACGGCCGACTGACAGAGGACTTATTAATCAAACCATTTGGATTAGCGGCCACTACGCTGTGGTTCGCTCAGATTCATTAGAACAGTGTCGTTATCTGTCGATGCGATAAGCATTTTTTCAAAAACGATCTTATCGGTTAGTGAATCTTCTTTTTTCTGAGTTGCTCCAAATTACATGTAACGCAGGTTCGTCCTATTTTTTTCCTTTATATTGTAGTTCTTGCTTCAGTCCGCCATGCCAGTGTTGAACGACGCTATCTCACAGGGACGATTCAAGCAAGTTTACTTTCTTATGAACTATGGCATTGACTTAAACACGAGAAATGTTGCCGGAAAGACAGCATTGATGCAGCTCTGTGAAATTCAACCCGAAGAAAAAGCAGTTCTTTTTGCGAAGGCGTTAGTCGAACGAGGTGCGCAAATCGACAAAGCCGACAGAAAAGGACGGAATTCTCTGATGTACGCCATACTTCACAAAAAACAACAACTTACATCTTTTTTTCTTGAAGAAGCTGTAAATTACGACCTCAATGCCAAAGATTTCGATGGCAACACAGCTCTTTCCCACGCTGCAGTGACGGGAAACCTAGAGATAGTTCGTCCAATTGTTCGACTTTTGAGGAAATTTCGACTGAGCGTTGATGTTGCAAACAATACAGGCGAAACTCCTTTGATCCAGGCCACAAAACATGGCCATATCTCGTGCGCCAAGCTTATCTTGACGGAAGGTAAAGCTTCAAAAAACATAAGAGATAATCGTTGGTGGAAAACGGCTTTGGAGTGGGAAGAGACGCTTAGCCCAGAAAAACAGCAGAAATTTGACGATTTCCGCTTCCTGAACAATGAGAATGATTTAGATGAGCAGAAAGATTCCAGAAGAAGAAAATCTACTCCTAAAGGATGCAAAGAAAGTTTGACAGGAACAAAACCAAATAGTTGGCAATCTTTACACAAGGCGAAAAACTTACAAAGACAAGAGATTAGGCATTTGTTCGACGTTTACAAAGATCAGTTCTCGAGTACTTACAGGATAGGATTTGTAATCAGAAAACTCGGCAAAGAAACACAACACACTGCGGAAAATGAAAATTTCGATTCAAACTTGAAACATCAAGTGGAAGATGAATTTGAGGATAAAAACTCGGAAAACTTAAATTTAGCTGGAAATTCTACGCGGAAATTATTCACCAAAAGTGCTGCTATCGTTAGGTTTAGGAGCGGAAGTGCTTCGAGAAGTCAACTTAGCAAGACAAGTAGTTTGTCAAGGTCATTTCCACCAGATCCTACAAAACATGAAAACAATTCATTGATCAATAAACTAAGTTTAACTAAAGCAGAGTCTTCCAGAACATCTGTAAATCGTCCAAAACGTCCTTTTCGTAGCAAGTCGGAGATTCCTTACTCGTTAATAAGTCGACTAACCAGTGATAACGAGAAGAAATCTAGCGTGTTACAGAATAACAAACTACCGAGGATTTCACTTCAAAGCAGAAAAAAGACTGATTTGACTATTTCAACTGTCCTAGAGGATGAAGAAGAAGATTAAAGGAAAAAATGAGGTGAACTTTTGAAAACTAGGTTTTTAGTCAAAGGTTTAATGGAACTATCGAAAAAAAATCAAGAGTCCCGTCAGATGACAAAAAAAGTGAGGTGAAGCTTCGTGACGTCTTTTACAAATGAAAAGGATCTCAGAGATTCCTGAAGGGATAAAAATGAAAAATTGGGAATCGTTTATAGCCTGGTACTGTAAAAATGTAAATTATTGCACGCATGGGGTACCAATTTATAGTGAAACCAGTGATTTTCCCTTCCTCTTAGCTTTTAGTCAGCACCACGATTCAACAATTGACTTCATTTTAAGAGGAAAGGATTCACATGTTTTTCACTGATTTAAAAAAAAAAAAAAAAAAAAAAGCCACAAGAAAGACACAACAAGATTTAAAAAGAAACTGAGTAGTATAAAAGATTGTATGTAAAAATCAAACAATGTTTTTAACATTACCTAAATTACATTGCACGTCTGCTGATTTATGCAATACTACATTAACAAAGAGAATGCTCTTTGTAAAAGCTACAAAGCATACTAGGAAGACCCATGGTTGCGGATGGCCAATCTTGTGCAGCTGCTCATCGAAAACTTGAAGAAAAGGCTGAGACAGTCGAGGAATTACTTTGCCGCGTTGATGCATCGTCAGTGGAAGAACTTACTGTACTGTGTTGTACTGTAAATGACAGTGGTGTAGTCAACCAATCCCACACCAGCACCCCTAAATGCCTCGTAAATCCTCATAATGAAAAAAAATTTCAAGATATACTTCAACTGGTATTTGAATCCTTTTATTTTTTAGGCAGTTTCCAAATAATGGCGTTCAAATCGTTAAGTCACCATTTCAAGCGTAACCGAATTAAAGTTTCCAAACAGTAAATCCTAATAATCCGAAAACTTAAAAAACTAGAAAGTTTATCTAATAGAGCGAAGTACACCGAAAAGGATCGCAAAATAATAACAAGAGAGTTTGAATGAGATTTAGAATTCAGCCTTTTTCGGTCGTGTCAAAATATTTAAGCCGTTTAGTTTTTAGCAAAGGATTTATAAAATTCCAAAACACAGAAAAGTTAATTCTCTAACGCAGGGTAATTGATCTTTTTGCTCCTGTTTGAGCTTGATTAAATCTGATTTTTTTCGGTAATGTACTGATCAACTTAGTGGGATTAAATTAAAGACACTGTCCCATTTAAATTGTTTACCAAACGAATGGTTGAACTCTGTTGCTATTTTTGTCCCATGGTCTATTTAAGGATTACTGATGCCTTACATCAAAAACCGGATTTTAGTGTTATCTTTAATCTCAAGCAGGCAGGTACGACACTAAATAAAATTACAAAATACATCGTTAATAGGACTAAATTCAAATAAAGGCATGAGTGATTCTAAGGTAATTGAACTGAAAAAGCAGCGAAATTCTGAGCATCTCATGAACTTTTTTTTCCCCTTCCTAAATTAATGCCATATTTCTGATCTACTTGTGATAACAGATTTTTTTGCTTCATTTTGATTTCTAAGATTTAGTCTGAAGTAAAAGCAAAGAAAACAAAGTAAAGGTTGATTGCAAAATAGAAGATTTGAGAAAGGAATCTATCTCAAGAGAAAATACATCACCAAAGAAAAATTTTGGATAACAGAAAAAGAGAAAAGAAAAACAGGAATTAGGAAAGAGAAAGAAATGGAAAATACTTCCTCTTAAGTTGTAATTTTGGCCATCTGTTCCTCTTTGCCATTTTAAACATTCACTTACTTGCAGCAAAAATGTGTAGATCTAAACTCTACTGACCTATTACTTTTGCAATGCAATACTCTAAAGATATCATTTATAAAGGAATGCATTATTTTTAAAAAGAGATTAATTATCACATTCTGAGTTCTTCTCTATATCTGAAGTATCCTTCTAACATCATGAATAATTAATGAGAAAACAAAGTAAATCACTACTGTGACGGTAGTTTGGAAATGTGTTCCTAATTAGCATTAAATTTCATAAACTTTTTCTTTGATTTTGTCCTAGAATTATTCATGAATGTTATAAGCTAGATCAAACACTTGAAAAAGTGTTTCTTCCTCTATCCAAACACCTCAAAGTCGGTTAAAAAAACTCAGCTACACCTTGTTTTTTCAACCCCACTTCTCGGTATTTGGAAATCGGAAGTAACACTCTTTTCCGTCTTTGATCTATTACTTCTCTTGTATCTCTCTCATGTCTAGTTCTGGCTAAACAAATTATCTCATTAGATTTCTGCAAGCCTGGAAAGCTAGAATTGATGGCATGTGTAGCATTTTAGACAGAATTCTCAGTCAGTCATGTAGTGTGCAGTACAGCATCCTACTTTTCTAATATATGGGAAATTGGGTTATGTTACAAGTTTTTCTCAGTCATCTACATTGTATACAGATAATACTCCCATGTGCCTTCATCAAAATGTTGAACAACAGATTCATTAAAGCTTTCACTGGTAACCATGACAACCTATCTTGTTATAGCCAGGGTACACTCAGCATTTATGTTCCAAACTATGGTACAACTGATACATTTAGTATATTCAACTCTGGTGTATTACCTTGCTTGATATGATGATGATGGATAACCAAGATTGACATGACTTGTTCTAGTGAAAGTCTAAACCTTAATTCAGGAGTATGATCCTGTATCCAGTATTACTTCACAAATTATGGTTCACATTTGTCAATGAATTAATACTTGTTTCATACTGAATCTCTGAAAAAATATTTGTCCTTGATCTGTCTATTGTAATTGACAGGCGACATTGAAGGTGAAGTCCCTCATCTTTACTAAACCTTCATCTCAGATTGACCATAGAGTTAACTCATGATTGGATGTTCAAGTCTGTAGTTGTGCATCATATTCTAATTTAACTTTCTTCTATGCTTTGCCAGAAATTCTCTTCATTAAGCACCAATAAATTTATATGAAAGTACAGTCAGTACAATAAAAGTTTTGAATAAACAACAAGTGCTTAGAGGTTGATTTGACCAAGTAAGGATAGTCTAAATCTTTAGAATACAGTTAAAAGTGCAAATACTCCATATAACAGAGCACAAGGGTAAGCCACAAGAGGTTGTTGAGAATCCATAGCTAATGCTGATACAAACAACTTTGATGATACCAGACTGCACCAGCCTATAGTCAACGTTGTCAGACAAGATCCCAGCAGCCCTTGCAGGCTGATCAAAAGTGACAAACCTGACAATAACACCATTGGCAGTAAACAGTAGCCAAGGACACTAACCACTGTGCCAAATGATACATCAGCTAGGCTCATCAAGTTTAATATGACATACATTGCCACACACCCTAGAGCACTGTATCCATATATGTACCCAAAATGCACCTTCCCATGAAGCAATAGAAACCCCCCAAATGCCAAGCAGAAGAGGAGAGGCCCCCCTAGATCTGTGTCATCCATCAAGTGCGTTTCTGCCTCTTTCAATGGATTAAGGACTGACAAAGTCTTCTGCCATACATGGTCTAGGTTGAACCCAAGTTCCTCTAGTAATGGCGGTTCGTCTTCAAATCCTGTTGAATGTGCTTCATCTACCTGCCTGATCTGATCGCTTGAAGATGTAGAATATGCTGGATTATAGTACTGTGCGTTCCCATTGACGTTTGGATTGTAATAATTGCCACCAGCGTATTGATTGTAGCCATATTGACTCTCGTATTGACCGCCATAACTTTCTGTTTGAGGCATTTGGTTTTGATCATAGTTCGTGGAATAAAAACCGTCTTGGTAAAATCCTTGATCTTGTTGGTAATAATTATGATCGTAACCCGACATCTTGAAGCCTTTTTTCGCTTGATCTGATCTTAAAACAGCGAGTTTTTGATGGAATTTCGCAAGAGAATAAAATATTTTACTGGTAGAAGACACGTATGCGATTTAAATGTAGTAGTACCCAGTTCACTTGCAGGTTTACTTGGCCCGAAGGGAATGAGAAACCTTTCCGAGTTTGATACGAAATATTCCGAATATTGTACGATAGTTTACGAACATTACTCCGAAACCCAAAGCATTGCCCTCTCTTAATAAAATCCTCATTTTCGAATCATAAAACATATTATATGTCTAATATTACTAAAATAAGTTATAAATAAATGCATTTTTTTTACCTTTCAAAGTGTATTGGCAACTACTTCTTGCTGGGATAAAAAACTCGGCCTTGCTTCGTCGTTTTGTCGTAAGCAGTTTTCTTGCTTCGTAAATGCTTCGTCGTTTCGTCGTAAGCTGTTTTCGCGGGCTCTTTTGTCGCTTGCATCCACCATGTGCATTCACCATGTACAAGGATTTGTTTTCCTAATTAGAAAAAAATACGAAAAATGTCAGACATATTGCACGATACGAAGCTGCTTCGTCTTGGTTTATATCTGATAGCTCTCCTAGCAAGCTTCCTATGTGTCATTTGGAAAGCTTTGATTGTGAGCATCGCATCGCAAGGAGCGTTCAAGAAGCATTTAGTTCTCCCAGTGATCGGTGCCTTGTCGTTGGGTTTAATTAATATGGAGAAATATCCTAATGTTTATGATAGAAATGGCCAAAGATTATCCAGATATGAAAACCTTGTTCAGGGAGGCAAATGTCATTGTAGAGGTGATGAATTTCGCCTGGTACAGGCCATTTGCAGAAACAGGTAACGAGACCACAACCCCCTTAAATCAACCACTACTGTCAAAATGACTTTCTGAAATGGAAAGAGCATAACATCTCGATATTAGTAAGAAGGTGAAGTTTCAGCTCAAAATGTTTGACAGAGGAGAAATGACATGAAATATAAAATTAAATGTTTTCTAAGAGTTAGTATTGAAAAATGTACTGGACTGCACGAGCTTGCTGTCCAGCACATTTTCCCATACAAATCCTAATACAATTTTCGATTTTAACTTATATTTCCTGTTTCAAACATTTTGAGCTGAAACTTCACCTTCCTACTAATATTGAGATGCTCTTACTGCGCTTTTCGGTTGAGCTTGGAAAGGCTAGAGTTTTATTGATTAGTTTCAACGTACAAACAATATACTTATGATGTCATAACATGTTGTCAAGGTCAGGCCTGCATGTTGTTAGGT
>WUAP02131764.1:0-13731 GCA_015163945.2 Stichodactyla helianthus | reverse complement strand
CAACTCCAGAGAACTAGAAACCTATTGTCTTGCCCTCCAAATTCAGCTGCATTCCGACGTGCTGCAAGGGGCCTATTCCTTTTTAAATAAGTTAACTAGCTATTATTACTTACGGTCACATCCAGTGGACGAGAAATTGACGTGCATGACCATACAGCGGTCACACTGCCTTCCTGTCACGCCAGGCTTGCAGTGACACTGACCAGTCAAACTATCACACGGTATCGACGCATTTGAACCAGTTGCGTTACAGTTACAGGCTGAAAAAGAATGTAGCGTCAGGCATTTAGACTATGTAACGCAATAGTGTTGAATCTTGATTAGCCTATGTGCTCCCAACCCCACCTCCCCTGGTTGTGGTTTTTGGCGGTGGTGGGAGAGGTTAAGGCGAGTGGAAAAATGAAGAAAGAATAGAAATAGAAAAATAGAAAAAAGAAACGAAGGAAGGAAGGAAGAACGAAAGAAAGAAAGAAAGAAACGAAGGAACGAAGGAAAGACAGAAAGAAAGAAAGAAAGAAAGGAAAGAAAGAAAGAAAGGAACGAAGGAAGGAAGGAAGGAAGGAAGGAAAGAAAGAAAGAAAGAAAGAAAGAAAGAAAGAAAGAAAGAAAGAAAGGAAAGAAAGAAAGAAAGGAACGAAGGAACAAAGGAAAGAAAGAAAGAAAGAAAGAAAGAAAGAAAGGAAGGAACGAACGAAGGAAGGAAGGAAGGAAAGAAAGAAAGGAACGAAGGAACGAAAGAGAGAAAGAAAGAAAGAAAGAAAGGAACAAAGGAAAGAAAGAAAGAAAGAAAGAAAAAAGAAAGAAAAAAGAAAGAAAGAAAGAAAGAATGAATGAAACGAGGAAAGAAAAGAGAGAGGGAAGAAAAATGGAATTAGAAATAAAAGAAAAGAAAATCTTTCTTGCAACTTTTACCTTTACAAGATGCCACAGGAAGCCCATAGTAGTGTTTTTCACATTTATCACATTTTTCTCCCTCGGCATGTTGTTTGCATTCACAGACTCCTGATTCATTGCACTGTAAGTTACTCGAACCAAACACGTTACACTTGCACTCGGTACATCCACTTGAAGTGAAGTTATAGCTTTTGTACTACGAAAAAAATAAGAAAAATGCAGAATTTCAGATTGTCCTTCGGTTCTTAAGTTAATAGACCTTATTTGTTGTTTTCCCATTACAGGTCTCGTGTCATTCCCTTTGTTTAAAGATATGCTTGAGAAGATACATTAATATGGATAAACCTCAAACAAAGAATCGTATTCCCAAGAGTTCTGTATTGGGAAAACATTACACCCAAGCGAGTAAGGTCCATTTGTTTAGTTTTTCAAGCACATCACATATTTTATTAGGAGTCAGAGACTATCATACCTCACATCTCGAACAGTCTCTGGCGTTCACGTGTGGTTTACAAATACATTGTCCATTTCTGTGGTCACATATTGGGCTTAACGATCCAGTAGTATTGCACAGACAATCTGGAAGTTAACAACGAAGAAGGAAAATGAAGTTTAAGATTGACTTTTTTGATTTCTTGAAAGAATTTTGGTTTTGTGTAGTGATTAATCAACCAGTCCTACTAGAATTCTTCCTGATTTTTGTTTATCCATCCATCCACTTTCCATTCACTCATCCATCCACCCACCCACCCACCCATCCATCCATCCATCCATCCATCTGTATTTCTATTCACCCATCCATCTTCCATTTTCATGTTCATTCATGATTTTAAGTCCTTTCATCTCATCCATCCACCCTTCCATCTTTCTATTCATCATCCATTTTCCCATCTAATCATCATTCATGCATCTGTCCATTTATGCATTTTCCCATCCCCTCATTGCTCTCACCTGTACAGTTCTGACTAGGAGCATACCCATACGTCTCATTCTGACACCTTTCACAGTGAAATCCTGTAGTGTTATACATACAGCCTTTACATTCTCCAGTGATAGTATCGCATATCTTACTGTTGTTATTGCATTGACAGAGAGAACAGTTTCCGCCTGGCAGGTGCGGTCTACCAAAATACTCCAATCTGCACCTTTAAAAGAAGTAGTAGAAGAAAAAAAACGTTAAAATAAATAGTCGAAAGTTCATGGTTAGGGTACGCTATGGATTTGGCGATATCCGTTAAGCCAATCACAGCACACGAGATCACTTTTCATCCAATGAAAATGCTTTAACATGGCACCATCACCTATAAGTGCCCTGACCATCACCTAACGCGAGCTTCTCCCCGTCGTACGAAAACTGTTTTAAAGCTGATAAAAAGGCGCGTTTCCCAAGCTTAGTTTACCAGCATCAAATTTAGCAAATCAGATCCGCGCGCGTTTTATATTCAACTTTATTACAGCCTCGGGCCTCAATTAAGCCGTCATTTGACCAATCAGAGTGCGCGTTTTACTGCAACATCTAGCGGTGTTTTCTAGCCAATAGGAAAGTAAGTAATATAGTAATAGTTTGAAAACCTACTTGTCACAGAGAAGTCCTTCGTATCCAACTGAACAGTTAGTACATTTGGGTTGACCGTAATAATCGGTGCAAAGCGACCTTAAAAAGTAAAATAATAGGAAAATCTGTCATCGTTAATCACCGTAGTGTCACAGACCAATGGGAATTGGAGGGAGTTTGAAATAACCCGACTCCCTGCTCTAACCAACAAAAAGGCTTAGACTGGATAGCATCTGAAATGGGATGGGGGTGGGGAAGAGTGTCGTGCCGTCCAGCCCTTCTGTGCTGCCCAGATTCGACATTACACCGTAGGATTTTGACTGATGATTGTTAGGTGCTTGAACAAGAAAGTTAGCAAATTCAAGTGCTAGATTTCTCTATACTTACGTTGTAGTTTTGGGGGCTTCACATGGACAAGTCTTGCAATCACTGGGCGTGCCGTCTGTAGCATTGCCATAGAAACCATCCAGACAACGCTCGCAGTGGTCGCCGGTAGTGTTATGGTCACAGTTCTGTTGACATAGTTGAACATTTTGAATGAAATTCTGTTCCAAGGCGCGTTTATAGAACACCTGGCGATCGTTTCACAGCGAGACATATCACGTTTCAATCTATACTTACATAGCACTGTCCAGAACTAGCATAGCAATCAAGAGTGTGGTTGCTGCAGTCACATCGGGTACACTTGCCAAAAAACGAATCACCAGTGACGTTTACTCGATAATGACTAGAACCACATCGCTATTGGATAACAAAAACGGCACGTCGTGAATAAAGTACACACAATTCTACTGTATAATAGAATCTGGATACTGGAATCCGCGGAATTTTTACTCCGTCTAATCTTGAATTTCCCTATCAGCACCTGTTACAGGAAGATTTCGTTACAAATGCCTCGGGTCCAAGAGGTTCTCTCACTGAAGTTACCGAGAAGCACTGTAGCAAGAGAGTTTCTAGAACTCGGACTACGTCAGGGAAACACCCTTGGAGAAGGGTTAACGTTTTGCAGGTTATGTTGTCTTACCTCGCATGACAATCCGGTGTATTCGGGTCCACATTTACACTGTTCTACTTCAAACGCTCTGGCTGCAGGGATATTACTCACGTCAGGTAGGATAACGTCACCGAAGCTGATGACAGAACAATAAACCAGTTAACACGAAGAACTGAAACATTTTGTATGGGGAGGATGTAATATAAATCTATTCGTATAATTTTTTGTCGCATAATAGAACTAGTTCGACAGGAACAGTACTAGTAGGTACGCGCCCTAATGTTTAACTTGTTAATAAATAGCAAAGGAGCAGCATTACTTACCTAGTCTTGTAATATCCATCTCCACCACTTAATAAAGAAGCAGTCACGTGTACAGATAATGGCTTGGCCAGCACAAGCATGAAGTGTTCACGTGATACAGTAGTTGATGTACCTGCATAAACCCATGCCGTCTAGAAAGGACATAAAATAATGTTGTTACTTTTTTATAGTTTCTATAGAAACCAATAAAGCAGCCACGTGCTGTTGCCAAGGTGATTAATGGTCACCATAGTAACTGTTTTATGCCAGATTTAATCTTGGCTGTAACCATGGAAATGTAGATTGTGTATGGCAGTTTTACCTCTTTTATTAAGACAGTTCGTTTAACTACTTCATCGACAGCAACAGATGAGAAAGTCTGCTGAATGGTGACTCCATGAACCCCCTGCATCACTATCTTTGGGTTAGCTACAGCTACAGCACCAGAAAGATTGGTAACGTGTAAAACAAAGGAAAAATTTCCACTATACGAAGAGACCTGAAACAGAAAGGCAAATACAGACATTTATTTAAATCCCTACTTCATGTGCCCATTTCACCGTAGATTCTTCTGACGAAACACATCTCTCATTTGTACGTACCATAGAATTCTGGGTAAAATTGTCGTGTGCTTTCCATACCAGTCTCTGAGCAGTAGAAGAAATATTGGCTGAAATCACTGCAACGCTCCCTCCGTTTACGGCCTACTTATAGATACAATAACGATAATTATAAATGTAGTATTAGAGAAGATTAGAAATCTCGGACCAGACTCTGCTGCGTTGACGTCACGATACGGTTACGGTACGTTTTTCAGTGAGATATTTCTTGGTATACCATTAAAAAAAAGCATTCTTTACAGGTTAATATTGATGATCGCATTACCTTCAGTAACTGTTGAACATCAACGGTTCTATTGTTTTCCTCGTCAAATAAATACCACAGGTTCAACTCTAGACGCCGCTAAAGAGATAAGAAAATATCACGCTATCAGTACATGTTTAGATACACATTGTATAAAGTGTAACGTCACTCGAATGAAAAAGTGACTTCCGGGTCCAAAACGAAAAGCAGTTCTTTGAAAATTTTTCTTGCTTTGTTCTTCATAGTAGGAATTGGTGTACATAGGTCTGTTTATTACAGGTGGAGGAGGAATTGTGGATAAACGTTTTGGTTTTATTTTATTCACATTTTGTGAAAAATTGGACCCGGAAATACGTCACAACTTAACAGCTCTTGTTTTTTGATGCACATTTCCATACACATTTTCATATACGTTTCGAGACATATTTCGAGATATTTGGAGACGTTTCGAGACACATCGTATAGTTTCGATATATGTCAGTATATTCTCCCCACCATTCTTGACCGCATTTTCCAAAGTATCAAATACTTTCGCCTTACTGCCCAGAGGCGGATCCATGATTTTTTCCCCCACAATTTTTGTTGGGGGAGGGGGGTGCTTGCACCAATAATTGACTGTAAATAGCTTATCTGAGGGGGTGGGAAAGTGCACCCCCCCTGCAGCCCTTTAAATCCACCCCTGCTGCATTTTGACTTGATTTTTTATTCGGACACAAAAAAGTGTTCCATCCAACCACGAATTATCTCGCAGTCAACCCCAAATTTAGTTAACCAAAAAGATTATATTTTATCGCAGCATCGAGATGTGTTACAGCAATGGTTACCTGATAACTGTATTTGGCTGTACTGTTACAGTTATTAGTGATCCCCATGCAGACACAATCTGTACAGCCCTTTGGGTTTGGCTCATGCAAGTAGAACGTCCCTGCTTTACACTGGTTACATTGTAACCCAATGGTATTGTTCTGTGAAGAAAAGCAATAATATTTCTTAATCATACCAACATCATGATCATCTTTTTCCACTTGGCTTACTGGTTCCCCTGGGGTTCTGCTTCTGTTAGATTAGGGTGTGAAACGTAAGTCGTAAGAAGGCCGATTCTTCCATCATTAAACGTCTGGCTTGTTGGATATCAATTTCCAATAGGGATTCGATTCGATTCGATGTACTAGCAAACCTTTCTTCTAGTACTTTCTTCTAGTACTACAGAAACCTAAATTTTTAATAACTGGTTCTTTTTTTAGTGGCAATCATTTTTGACGATTTGGCTAAAAAATCGCAATGTATCATCTGTGCAACTGTTGTGCAAGACGTCACAGAAGTGGAAATGAGTTCTACTTTTGCGACATCGCCGCAACGGATGGACACGCGGTGCGATTTCCCCGTCGGAAGCAATGTAGTAGGCAACGTCCCATCGTGTGTCCAAGACTTAAGGAAGTTAGCTAGTACCTTGCATTGACATTGGCCTGATGTCTTGTCACAAACAGGACTAAGACTACCTTGGACATCACAGTTACAAAGCGAACATCCTACATCCGAGAAGCGCTTGTATTCATCTTTACATTCTGTGCACTTATCGAGATGGACTCCTGGCTTGCACCTAGAAAAATGAAGAAAATATTTGTGACTAAAGCTTGCGCGCATCAATGGGAAATCTGCGCTTAAAATCTAGCTAATTACGAGATTTTTAGCAAATGCAAGCAACAGATAGACACACTAACAAACCTGCTCTCTAAAGGGTATTATTCTTAAAAGTTGCTATCTATTAAAGAGCCAAAGCACTTACCTGCAGATGCCTTTTGTCAAATTGCACTGAAGGTTCTCACTTCCTGTCTTGTTACAGTTACAAGCCTAACAGTACAACAATAAGTGAAAAAATATCAAGAAATCTTTAAAACCAAGCCGCCTAGAACCAATATACCTAGAATTCTATTTGTAAGCTGTGTGTACCTCACATCCTGTAGTAGCGTTCCATCCCCAGAACGTTGTGTTACACTGGTCACACATTCTTCCTACGGTATTCGGAGGGCACTTGCATTGTCCTGTCACGGGGTTGCACACCTTGTCATCCGCAGCACAGTTACACACTTCAGAATGTAAAAACATCATGTTATTTGATAAATAGGTAAATCAAAATGTGATAAATTAGCGAAAAACCAATACTAAGTATACCTTTCTTATTAACCGAGCGCAAGGACTACAATAAGTTATGGACCGAGATTTTTCCACTGCCGTGGCCGAAGCGCGTAGCACATAGCGCATAAAAAGTGGGAAAAAACGAGGTTTCATAACTTACGTACGGACCGAGCAAGCGAGGTTAATATGATATTTATTATATGGCAAGGCGAACACAAAAATAAGGTTGGTGGTCCGTACCGTACGTTAAGGACCGTAAATTGACCAATTAGAGTGCGTGAAACTACTTCGCCATATAATTAATGCAGTTACACCGACAATTGTTTTAACATACCTGTACACCCAGAGGTAGTCAAGTTATAGAAGCCAGGCTGACATTGATCACATTTTCTTCCTGTAACACCTGGTTTACACGAGCACTGACCGCCATACTTCTCACATACCAGACTGTGTGAACCAACAGGATTACACTTGCACTCTGAAAAACACATCAAGTATCACAATAAAGAAATGGACCATGATGATTGCAACATGATGCAGTCACGGCAGAGAGCCTCACATGAAATCGTGTTGTGCGCACATCGTATTTTTGTATGTAATACGCGCTAGACACAAAATTCCGTAATAGCTAGTCTTTTTTGTACAAAAACTTGCAATTTTTGTACAAAAACTTCAGAAGAAGCGACATAAAAATCACCGCAATTTGAATTCAAGCTGATTTGAATTTGCGCGTCAATTTAGGGTAACAAAGCAACAAGTGCGTATCAAAATCCTTGTAAAAATTGAGACCTACTGTCTGAATATAAAGATGATATCTACAGTTTTAATATTACAAGTTACTTACCTAATGCCTTTCCAAGGTATCCAGTCGTGATTGTAAACACGCCTTCTTTACAGAATTCCACAGAGGAATTACTTAAAGGAACGTTGTTTGTAACACTGCAGTTGCCTAGAAAGTCTCCCTGTCTCTTGTGCAAAATATCAGGTTGGTAGAATTCTTTTGGTAAAGCCACAACTCTTTTTCCTTCAAAACGATTCCCACCAGAATATGTAATGTTGACCGTCACTGCACCCCTGAGATTCATTTCACCAAACTCAGATAAATTCCGATAGCAAGTGCTTGAGCAGTTGTCAAGGGCGATGGTCTGTGATATAGTTTCTGTTGCTGTTGTCATGGTAACAGTCACTGTTTGAGGGGAGTCACTTTGGTAGGATAATAAGAGAGTGAAAAGGCCAGAGTTTTGGGCATGACCTGTTGTAACATTGAATGTTGTGGACCAGGAGTTTGTCTGAAGAACAACAGAAAATCAAGTTGTCTTCAAAATGCAATGTTGACACTGAAAACCTCTACTGACAACAGAGGACTGAAAAAATAGAGCAAGAAATTGTTTATACAAAATCTGGTGTGCAGAAAAAAGTTAACAACCTAGAGTACCTCAGGGTTATGTTGTGTGATTCCTCCAATGAAGTGTAAGCCAGGGTAGTAAGCCTCATCCTTTGGCCTGAGAACAAACACTATGATTTCAGTGTATATAATAATTGTTATAAAGTATTAATTTATGACAAAATCACCACAAATCCATGCTGAAAAGTAATGCTTTGAAAAGTGAGGTTTTGTTTGATAAATTTGCAGCTGTAAACCTATAGCTATGACAGCATGATGTAATGCTTGTTTGAATTAATGTTGGGGTTGAGGGGATGTGATATCATTACTTTAACTTACTTTTCACATTGTTTTCCTTCAATATTCTCCAAACAAGGGCACTGGCCATTGGTTTTATTACATACAGGGCCCTTAGATCCTCCATAATTACACAAACAAGCTGAATACAGGAAAAAAATTTAACTGAGCTATTCCTGGATGTGGCAAAATGCCATAAAATGGTAATGTGCACTAGAGTTTGATAGCCTTACCTTTACAGCCCAGTACATCATCATGACTGAGTCCATAGAATGTATCATTGCAGCTTTGGCATCTCACTCCTTGTACATTACGTTTACAAGGACACTGGCCATTTTCATCTGGTTCACAGATGTTGGTTTTGTTGACAGTTCCTGCCTGATCACAAAGACATACTGTGGAACAATGCAGGTGAATGTTATTGATAGGTGTGCACAAGTAATTAGAGGGTCCCAAAATAAGACCTGTCCAGTTTTATTATATCAATCCAGATTCCCAATTTTCATCTTTTTAATCCTATAACCAATAAAAGGAAATCTGTAACACCATGAAAAAAAGGAGAAAAATATACTTAACTTTACTGATGTTTCGAGCTTTCACCCTTCGTTGGAGTGTTTTTTTTACTCTGACAAAGGGCGAAAGCTCAAAATGTCAGTAAAGTTAAGTATATTTTTCTCCTTTTTTTCACAGTGTTACAGATCTCCTTTTATTGGTTATTGTATTCATTACACACCAATGCAGCCTATACTAGTTTACTCGCTAGTTTCCCTTTTTTAATCCTAGTTAAACAATGAATTAGAGTGGATTTCATATGACTTAGAAAAGCTTACAGCTTGAACATAGCTGTGACACAGTCAAGGCATGGCAATGCACAGCAAAATTCTAGTGAAACTTCATGGTAGCAGGGCAAGCTTATATGCTAATGACTGTACTGCAAGCTTTTCACAGTCATACAAAATCTGCTCTATGTCCAACCTTGACAGCCTTCTGGGTTTAATTCTGTCAGGTTGTAGTATCCTGGCTTGCAGCGATCGCATCTTCTTCCCTCAGTGTTATTTTTACAAAGACAGTCTCCTGGAAGCTATTAAAAGAATAACATTTTTTTCAATATTTTCCAAGAAGATATATAGCGATAAATTTTTTCATGAATCCACTTACATAATTTTGTCCTGGTTCTCTTATACATTCCAAGAATAAAACCCCAGGTAAAGTGTCATTCCTGGAACCAGCTTTGTTACAGTGACATTCTAAAAATGGCAAAGATAGAATAGTGTTTTTGGAATACTGTAGTTTGTAAGATGAAACATCAAAATCTAATTCAAAAGTATTCAAAGCTGCCTTACCTTCACAGACATTGGGAGAATATTTGCTTCTGTTTGCTGGACGGTAATAAAAAGGCTTGCACTGCTCACAGTTGACACCTTTTGTATTATGCTTTTAAAAAATTTAAAAAAATAGTCATTAATTCTCTTGTTTGGTCTCCCTGTGGCATTAAACCACAGGAATCCCATCCTAATGGATCAAGGTTGTATATACGTTTCTTGGTAAAAGCTTTTCTCTGTTTACCTGACAGTTTTGACAGACCCCTCCCCCACTGTATTTGCCATCTACAGTCAGACTTGCATTCATTTTTGCAACTGTTTCATTGTAGTAACACATGTTGCTGTGATTGTGACAGTTACACACTAAACAGATTAACAAGAGAAAATAATTAGACAAGAGTAAGAGAACTGGGAAGCCATTTGAGTGCTTCAAGTCACTTTAATAATGTTCCCAACTTGAGCCTATTTGTCCTTTTGCTCTGGGGTTGCAAAAGAGAGAAATTGCTGACAAGAAGTGAAAACTCAGTCTGAAGCTCATAGAACTTATAGTAAAAGCTCCAAAGAAATCTTTACCATCCACTTTCTCAAAAGGAAATGAAAGATAGTGCAAGAAAAAGTGAAACAAAACACTATTTACATTGACATGCCGATGATTCATCCACCACCATGGGTCCTTTACTTCCTGGTTTCCATGGATACTGATTATATGCTGGACAGCACTGGTCGCATGTATATCCACAAGTGCCAGGTTGACATTTACACTGACTGTCACCTACTGTCTCATTATATACACACTTTACACCATGTCCATTACAGGCACAGTATGCCATCACTTTCACCTCACGCACTGCATAATGATACTATAAATAATCACAAAAGTTTTTAAATTCTCATTAGCTTTATAGTATAAATCTAATTCAAAAAAGTGCTCAAAACATTCATCAAATTAAACACTGACATGGACTTACCCAAAGAATGGCAAGAGGATCATAAGGTTTGTTCAAGGTTAAAAATTCTATACGAATATTGGTAACATTCATCCAGTTCTGGAAACATGAGGCAAAGGAAACAATTAGTAAAATTGAAACGTTTGGTAATGATTACAATTTGGGGAGGGGAGGATGAAGTCCCTGCGATGGCCATGTAGGGCCTGGATGAAACTCATGGTTGATATTTTATTTTCATTTTATCCACACGTCACATTAAGTATTTCATAGTATTAACATACCACAAGTGATTCTGTTGGGTCATCAGCTGTACCTCTGAGGAAGGTAGGTTTCCATTCTACCTGTTATAAAATGAATAATAAGTAAGAGGGCTTTGGTGTTTTAATTTATTATGGCCTTTGGGAGGGGGATTGGCAAGGGAAGATGCTGTTAATTTAAGCTGCAGAGGTGTGAGACTGAAAGTACGGCTGAAGTCTTGGGGGATTTGAAATGTTTGCTAACCACGTTCATCAATTTTATAATTGATAATAAAGGAAAGGCCCTAAAATAATATAAAATAAGATTATTATTCAATTAATTAACTTGTTGTTATAATAATTGGTCATGCTTTACAACTTTTTCCCCATGTTTTCTTGGCTCGATCAGTTTTCTGGTCCCCCATTTCCTCTGCTCTGCCCCTCCTCGTGGAGCTGTCCCTGATTTTCTATTATTTTTATAGTAAATATTTTATGAAGAGCCAAACATTATTATTATCAAACTACCTTTTCATCTTTTGGAAGCGCCACAACTCCAGGATACTGTGTACATATTACGCTATCCACTCTAGCAGGCTTAGTTCCAAGTTGTTCGCCAAATTTTTCTTCGCACTGTTTCGCAGGATTCTCATGAGATACATAATAGTTCCAAGGTTCATATGTAACACCATTATCGGTAGACTTTTTAAACGCCATCTGCATGGGCCGATAGAACTCTCCAAAGTGGATCTCAATGCTGTCCACGTAGTAATACTGAGGGTAAAATGACAAAAATAGAGTAATTATGAAGGTGATGAAGTTCAATGCAGAACTATTAGAAAATGTGTCAGACTGTGCTAGTTCAAAAATAAATTTGGAATTAATGTATTTCGTCAAATCAAAGCAAAACAAACTTAATATTCAAGAAATTTGCGTTTAGTAAAGTTAAATTGTGAAGTTAATTATAAGGATTGGTCATTCTATTTTCAAATAGCTGAGGTAAACAGAGAAATCTCCGACGCGACGACACAAGGATCCATCTAAATTTTTAATGTCTCGCTTAACCGCAAATTCAAACACCATTGACTAGCGTTCAAAATCATACAAAGTTAAGATTTATAGGTTAAGAAACGGGCCAAAGATCGTAAAGTACCAGTACAAGCGAAAGAGAATTGATTTCCAACGAAGACACTCAAAGGGGTTTCTGAATAAATTTGTATACAAGTATTTTATAAAATATACCTTGTGCATCGGACCAGAGAAGTTAATGGTGATGTTAGCCCGATTCACCATAGATGTAGACTGCCAAAACGTCGTAGAATTACCGTCTACCAAGTACGAAGCATTATGCGAGTCTGTAGGACTAGAAGCGTTACATACTCTCGCTTTTCTATCTCTTGGTGGACGGTCGTTCTGTGAGGATGCGAAGTATCTTTCTGGAGGAGTCCCACAAGTCTTTTCTGCCACTACATGCTTTTTGAAAGCAGCATTTGTCGTTTCAGTGGTTAGAGCACCATCGATATTTAAAATATAATTCGTATGAAGAGTAAAAATCACAAGAAGCAGAGTGAACGCCATCTTGTGAAGTTGCCTTGGATGGTAGACCCTATGTAACTAGGCTTTGTGCGTCTCGCTACCAAGGAAATGATTTTAAACAATGACTGACATATGCTAATCATGTCGGATTCTTTTAAATCTTTTGTTTGATTTACTGTAAACCCCAAAACAATAGATCTCGAAATTTGATCTGATTTTAAACTAACGGCTTAGCTCACGTTTATTTTTGGATGCAAATAACTGTAGTTTTTCTAGCATACGAATTTCCAAAGACGAAATACGTGTTGCCAAGAGATCGCATCAATTTTGTCTTAAATTTTTTTCTGGTCGATTACTCCATTGTCCAATACACTAGAGTTGAAACTTCAACGGTTTAAGGAAGTGACATCATGATTAGTATTTTTCTTTTTAAAATATCCATAAATGACTCACCTCTCTCTAGATTTATTCTTCTTTATCGCTATTCATCTGTGGGATGTTCATTCATGCATTGGTATCACGCTTTTCTACGAAATAGAGCAGTCCCAAGAGACACTACACATGAAAGCGATACCCCCGCTCATACACACACACAAAAACACACTGCGATACCCCACACACACACACACACATTTTACAAAACGCTAATCCCCTCAATGAATCTACTTTTGGAATCTGAAGGGTCGGACGCACGATGGGACGCTTTGCAGAAGTAGAAATCATAGACATCAGAGGCGGGTACGGGTACACCGTTTATGTTAGGGACTCCAGCACCAAAAAAAGATAATAATAATACAGCCATGACTAACTGTAAATCGCAAATCTTGGAGGGAGAGGTTCACAACCCCTGCACCCTTACCCTGGATCCTACCCTGGACATGAAACGTATATGTTTTTTTTTTACATCCTTAAAGAAATTGAAGGACGATACATCTAAACGTACCTAAGCGGATCAGTGAGCAGTCCCACAAGCAACGAGAAGGACCACTTTTCAAGGAGTGATGAACACCTGATCTTAGACGGCATAGTCATGAAACTTATGTCAGATGGGATAGTCATAAAAAACGTATATCAACACCAAAAATGTATATCAACACCAAAAAATGGCATGAAAAAAAAAAAAAAAAAATTTGAAATGCGACCCTTTCTGGATTCGAACCCGGTTTTGCCACGGTAATTTATGCAAAAATTCGGTGAACACACTAACCATACCCCCGAGACATTCCCTTGAAAGCTGAGGCGCAGTATGGATTTCCGAGCTTGACCA
>WUAP02131753.1:0-13736 GCA_015163945.2 Stichodactyla helianthus | reverse complement strand
ATGTTTATAGTACTGGTATTTTCCAAAATATTCGGTTTAACACCTGAACTACCACTGCAGCTTGCCAGAAGTATATACAACAAAATTACCGAAATCCTTTGCAGTCTTGGAGTGTTGATGGTTGCCCTCAGCTGCGACAACGATTTTTGAAATAGGTGTATATTGAAAGCGCGCGATTCACGTACAGTTGCATAGAGGCAAAACCACTAAAACGACTCCGGCATTAATACTCCAGTTTCGAGTTCTTTGTTGCTGGTTAGCCTCGTTTTTGTTTTGAATATTCACATGCGTCAGTGAAGGTCTTGGAATTTCACAGTGTTTGTATTGTTGAAGTTGTGCATTCTTTACTTCGCCGTTGGTATTTATTTGTGAATATTTTGACACTGAAATGAGGCTAATCCTGAGCAAATGAGTTTGCAATCAAGGAACACAGCGGTGTTTTGCGAACTCGAAAACTGGTCTGCTACTCACCATGGTTCTTATGAAATTTGCTGCGATTAACCACAATTAACCCGACTTGATACTATATATAGTCAATTTAATCGCCATTTGTTCAATTTGATTAAACCGATCTCTCCCGCTTGAATAATGACTTGACCTTAAAAGATTCACGCTGCTTAAAACTGTTAATACGTCGTTTTTTGTCTCGTGTCGCCGAGTCTGGCAGTTTGCCTTTATCGCCTCTCTCTCCGTATCATTTTCTTCTTTGGCGTCGCGTGTGTGTTTGTAAAAGAGAAAATAAGAATGTAATTCAAATAGTTTACAAACCAGCTTACAAGCTACCCTGGAATTCCAAAGGTTCCATACTATCCGCTCTGGGTTTGGTAGGACGAGCGCCGGGGAAGCCGGAGCGAGAATAAATAACCTATGAACCCCAGGGCATTACTTACAAACCAGTTTACAAACCTTCTAGGCGGTAGGTTCCTTGTACTGCCTCTACGTTCTTCTTGGTTTACGGAACTGAGTGGGAATGGGGAGAGGGGATGGGGAGTGTAGCAGGGAAAGTAGACACTACATGCACTTGATGAAATTTTATACTTTTGATCTCAACACAAGAAATAAACTAACCTAAATTTTCGACTGATGTACTTCAGTCTTCATCAGCCGGAGTATGTCTCATCAGTAACCGACACAGATGAATATTCACAAACGTATACTACATGCAATTATTAAAAAACTGCTCGGGACAAAGCGTTCATTGAAGATGGAACTATACGAGGAGTTACAATGCTAAATCCTTGGCCAGCGACCATTATTTTTCAAATGCTATTCCAAATTTGTGCGTGGAGTTTGTGTACAGTAAATTTTCTTGTCCATGATCGAGCAATAGACAAGAGGAAATCCTCCAAACTGAAACGCTTTAGTACAATTATCCTTTTTGTTTTGTTTTGTTTTGTTTTGTTTTGTTTTGTTTTGTTTTTGCTCAGATTTTTGCATTTTTTGCATATTTTGGGTTGCCGGTCAGCAATCCTCACCTAACCCAATACAGGAAACTAACTAGGAATCCTTCATTTCCTTACCCGCCCTGCCCCCTGCGAAGAAAGAAAGAACAAAGAAAGAAAGAAAGAAAGAAAACAAAACAAAAGGAAAGAAAAAACGGGGAAACGAGCGAGAACTACTATTCATGCAGGCACAGGTAGACCAAGGCTTGGCATTCGTGTGCTCGGAAAAGACCTTTTTCAGCTTGGTCATAACGTTTCCCATTGAAATTAAGTGTCATTCTCTTGGGAATAAGAAGATTCTTTGTTTGAGAGTCATACACATTAGCGGCTCATCTCAAGCGTTTCCGAGAAACAAAGCCTAAAACCCAAGGGAATGACATGTGATCTGAAATGGGAAAACAATTATGCCCAAAGTAAAAAGGTCTATAGACCCATTTCACTAAGTCCCGAACTGGAGGACAAAATAATAATCATTTTCCCTCCAGGGAATTGAATACTATTATCATATAATAATATTTCATTGTTTTGTCCAGTTCAGGAATTAGTGATATGGCCGGTCTATACATAGAGGATATTACATGGGAGCGCGGAGACACGAATTTTATCTTCCAGTGTGAAATATTCAACACGAGAAGATAAAATTCGTATCTCCAAGCGACCATGTAATGTTCTGTTTATTTTATAAATATCGATGAAATATGTAGGATCAGGGAAGAATTTTAAGGCCATTTGTGATTGGTTGATACAAGGGTAGTCATAGCAACGGTGATATCTTCACATGTGAAGGATAAAAATGATATCTTCACTGTGTACGAAGTTTTAGAAACAGAAGAAATCCTAGTATTTCATCGATATCTATATAATAAATATATATATCGTATAAATATGCAATACTATGTTGGTTGATTAAAGGTTTAGCAGAGAGGGTGAAATTCAAAATTCCATCTCGCTCGATTCCTCCGTTACAGTTTTAAACTTTCTCCAATGATGATATACTAGACAAACAACAGGTCATGAGAAATGCAAATTTTCTTGCATAATTTTCATATAGCGGTTCTGCAGGTGTGAGGAGGTAGGCGGCTATCGTCGTACGAAGGTGATGGTGGTGGTGGTGGTGGTGGTGGTGGTGGTGGGTTTGGATAAGCAGCCTAATTAATACAGGCTCTCGTAGACCACCGTTTTCCAAGGTTGGGCACTTTCGATTCAGCAGTTGGTTGGTCGCCACGATCCAAAGCAGGAGCAAACCTTGCTGATTAGCACACAGTTCTTGGTATTTTTTCCCAATTAATACACAAAGATGAAACATTTGAAAACTTGTTAGAACTTGTCCTCTTTAATTTGTGGCCGTCAAATGTTGATTAGAGTATGCGTGCGCAGGCTGATCTCGGTCTTGTCGAACAAATCATTAGGACCAGCCCCTCCCCCCCACAGGTTGCTTTACCTCTTACCAATTAAAAGTACTCTCGACTCATTATTTCATCGATACTCACAGGTGATAATGATACGTTTCCGGTCACACTCAAAGGTCTTAACTGATACAATACAAATGCAAAGTCTAGTATTTCACTAGATTCTCACTCCAGAGATTAGATCGTCACTCCAGAGAGGTTTGTGCTGTTTTTTCCTTCAAAATGTTCAAAGAATATAGCAAAGGGAATCTAATTGAATCAAGCAGTGTAGTTATCTTTGTTTTGTCTTTGGTGGTTTGCGCAAATGGTGCGCACATTCAAGGAAATCCTCCCATGGCAACGAAGATCGCACAGAGGAGCAACAGCCTTGGAATTCAGCTCTACCTGATCCTCTCGAGTGCAGACAGTAACAATGTTGTTTTTTCTCCGTTTGGCTTAACGTCGGCACTTATTGGAGCGACAAAGCTGGGAACTCAAGGGAAAGCTTTGGAAGAGCTAAGCGAAGTACTACAGTTGAATTCAAAGACAATTTACAATGATTTTAAACAGCTACGCAACAAGATCATCGAGGAGAGGAATGATAGCGTGCATATGGAAATGGAAAGCATCTTGATGACAAAAGACGCCTTGAACATTCCTGCTAAGTATACGGACAAATTGG
The DNA here is from genome assembly GCA_015163945.2 of Stichodactyla helianthus. Lineage (NCBI taxonomy): Eukaryota > Metazoa > Cnidaria > Anthozoa > Actiniaria > Stichodactylidae > Stichodactyla > Stichodactyla helianthus. Next base: position 10,224 of record WUAP02131753.1, on the reverse strand, counting down.
ACTTATTTTATGGCATTGAGTCGAAAGGAAAACTTCATGACAAGTTCAAACCATTTTTGAAAGATCATGGCGCGACAATCGACTTGTTAAACAAGGTTTTATTCAAAGCTCATTGGGAGATACCATTCAGCGTCTACGAATTTTCATCTTTCTTCGTTCCAGAACAGGAAGGCGTTTCAATTCCAGATAAGATAGTTCAGGCTGAGTTTATAGGGTTAATGTCTGACGAATACCAGCTGAACTATTTAGATGATAGAGATCACAAGTGTCAAGTTATCGAGCTCAACTACGGGAAAGAGCTTCAAGTTGTGCGGGATGATATGTGGGATCCTCGCTATAATCCCGCGGACGTTGCCATGGTGATTGTCTTACCTTACAAAGACCTTCCTCTGAGGATATTGGAGGAAAATCTTTCAATTGAAACAGTCGACGATTGGATCTCCAAACTCAGGCTTACCAACATTGATGTGTCTATTCCCAAATTCAACATTTCTGGCTTGCTTGACCTTGGTATATCTTTACAAGAGTTAGGTGTTCGCAGCATTTTTCCTGACCATTCTCAGAATTCTGAAGACCGAGAAGGCAAGCTCCGTTCTGTGTGGCAGGAGTTAAATATCGCTGCGAGCGAAACAGGAACGGAGAAGCTCCGAGATCCTTCCGAGGACATATCGATTGTTTTGATTTCAAACCCGAAGAAAAGCTTCCAGGCAAAGCGTCCCTTCCTTTTCTTCATTCGTGATAAGTTGACCAATACAATTCTTTTTCTGGGGCGTGTTGTAAACCCTAATCAACATTGAACTTCAACAAGAGATTTGACGTCACAGACCTGTGTCCTGGGAACACTATGTGACCTGATCTAACCACCAAGCTGGTTAAAGGCAAAGTGGCTACTATTATGGTCTAGTTTATAGAAAATAAACAAACAAACAACCAAACAAACAAAAGACTTCAGTGTTTTCCATTATTATTATGATTTATTACAATCTTTTTTATGCCTATTGGGCACTTCTATGGTATGGAATTCATTTACACGTAATTTGAAAGATTTCGGAAGTCGAACACGTTTCCATGATCTGGAGCGCGCATGATTGAATTTTTTCGGTGTCTTTCACTGTCTTCTTCCTTCTGCCAACTTTCACAATGACATAAGCCCACCTCCTTCCTCAACGGGAATTTCATGATATCGATTCAAAATTTTCTATAAGATTTTGCAATACACAACTATTATATACCGAAGCAGTTGATTCCGTAGCTCAGATTACGTTAACTAGCAAATATTTTCGTTTTGTTTGCTCAGGTTTTTGAACAGCTTCGATTTAAAATTTTGTTCCCAAGACCTTACACTTGTTATACCGGGAAAATGTCAAGATTTTTTGAAACGCGTATTCATTCCTTTGGTCAGAGTGAAATCTTAAAAAGTTCGTTTTTGCAAGAATCCTAAAAAAAAGGAAAAATTGTAGGGCAAAAATTCTTTTTCCCCGCCATTTTATGGATATTAAAAGTTCTTTTATATGTCCATGCCTTCCAATGTTGTCATCTCAGCTGGTCCCATGCATAAATTATCTCTCATCCATTATTGACCGCGCGTAGTCTGGTTTAGTTGTCACACTTGAAGTAACTTGTACGTGTACGTGTTGAACTTCACCGAAAAAACGCTCACCAAATTCTCTTCAAAAACAACGCTATATATCGCTAATTCAACACAATATGATGTCCCAGGAAGAAATTCTTCCATGGTCGGAGCCAGATACGAATTTTTTCGCGGATAACTTACTTGGAATCGAAGATTGGGGTGAGTTTTGCTGCCGACTTTTGTTTCGGCACGAGAACTTCAATTCAACTGTTTTAAAAATCAATCCTCCTTCTTGAGCTAAAATATCAATGCTTTACTTGTAGGAGACACTCTAACAGATATTAAACTAGGTCAGAATGATGTTCTTCTTGGAGATAAGGACCAAGACATGGAAGTAAGTGGAAAGGAAGAACCATTATGTTCAGTGAATGTTAGGTAATAAGCTTAATCCTTGAGAAGACGTGACGGAAGATTCAAATTATGCCTTTTAAATATCACAAAAACATTGCGTTTTAAGTAAAAATATCTCGATAAACATGTTCCTCGGAGTCTATTTTATTGATCTGTAGCTATAAGTTGTTATTTGAGCTTCAGGATGTAGTAAACATCACTGTTTCGGTTTCGAGGAAGTTGAATTGAAAGGATATCTGATAGTTATGGCGACCCTTGCATAATAATGAGCGTGCCTTGGTCTGCACGGAAACAATCGCTTCCGAGCAAAAAGTCTTTATTTACTTAATATTGCTTCAAAACAACTAAAAAGTCTTAATCTATCCAAACTTTAGGATAATAATTTTTTGGGTCATTTTTGCCCAGTGGTGAATTTTACAACTAATTGTTATTTATCTGGATTCTTTATGACGCAATCACAGCCCAAGTTACATTTACTTTTATTTGAATTTCATTCGTCACTCTTCAATATTAATGTTTTTTTTCCAAATTTTTGTGTTGACTAAGCTTAAAATTTTTATTTATCAATAGAAAATACCAGTAGCTAAGAAAACTAAACAATGTTATTAGATGTCCTTTAAATCACCCATGATACCATTGGTCCATAAGGGTTTTCTTTGGGTTCTCCGGTTTTCCTTTCTCTGTAAAAATCAACATGTGAGCTGATAGTTGTATGCTTAAAACAGTTAATGTAGAGGTAGTGTGTGTGAGTTATACATGTAGTGCCCCCAATTACTGCAAAAGCACTACAAAAACTAGGACCAAGTAAAGTATTTATTTCAAAAGGGTTTAAATTAAAGGCAGTTTCTCTGGGTTACAGAAATTCAGGACAACAATTTCCTGTTTTTGAAATTTGTACTGCAAAGTACTCTTTAACAGTTAGACCTTGAGGGTGAATGGACTATGAGTCAATAACCCATTAGGCCTATGGTTTTTAGTAATAACCTACTAATCAGTTCAATAAACAGATACAAACAATGTTGAAATTAGGCTGAAAAAAAATTATTTTGTTGCATTGTTTTGGTTTTCAAAACCACCACTTTTTGCTACCTGTAGGCTATCATGAATAGACCTACTAGAGTAGCCAACCAGAAAGCAGGATTGGTGATAGACAGTAGGTTTTTATTATAATAGGTGAACATTAAGGTAGTTACAAATGAAATTAATTCATGAAAGATGTACATTCAAAGCTTTGTGTATTATTTTTCATTTCAGAAATATTATTTGTAATAATATTTGTGTGAAGACAAAATAATTTATGAAAATAATAATACAAAATTCTTGATCTATACATGTATGCCACATTCTTGTTATTCATTCCTAACCAGTTAATATGACTATTTCACATTTATTACCATGGCTGCATATATAGCACAAAGATATCCTAGCACCTGACAATGCTACTCTTTAAGGTATAATAAATTCCAATTCAATCAGGGCTACCAATTGATGGATATGTATGTAGACTAGAAAGCTATTAAGTTGATAAATGAGTTTCCATCATTTAATCTTTGAAATTTATACAAGGATTTTTTCTATAAGACTGATGAAAAAATAAAAAAAAACCCTCTAAATTTCTTTTTGAGGTTTAGAAAATTCACAAAACTTTGTTGTTTGTTACTCATATTTTTTTTGGGGGGGGGAGGGGGCATCATTAAATAGTGGATTCATTTGTTTTTTTCTAATTACACTTTACTAAGCAGTGCATTGGCTATTAAATTTATACCTCCAAAATGTTTTAGCAGCCAATAAAGCACTGATGTTTGATACTAGATCTTTTAATCATTTTCTTCAGAAAGGAATTAATTAAACTTTGGAGTATAAAGTAGAAAAGCTCATTATTAATGTCACCTTAACTCAACAAACAATATATTAAACCTCTACTTGTTTTTCTTACCCCTTTTTGTCTTTCTTGAAAAATGGAATATATGTTCTTTATCTTAGTTTGAGTTTATAAAGATACTTAGATTCAGTAATGAATTATTATTTGGTAGTGCCAGAAAAGATTTGTCAGAGTGCTTTATTTGAAAGTTAAATATTCAAAAAATGAAATCAGCTACGTAGCTAGTATGCATCCTTCAGTTTACATTTTTTTAATTTGCCAAATGTTGATAAAATTTCAATTTGGGTTTCTTTAGGTCAATACAGATGACTTAAGTGAACTTCTTCAAAATATTGGTGATGACATGTGGGCAATATCTGAAGACACAGTCAAATGTTTAGGTAAGGCTTTGGGTCCTGTGATGTATTTTTAGAGCAGGTTTTGTGTCATTGCAAAAACATCAACTTTGTGTCCATAATATAGTATTCTTTGCAGTCATACCACACTTGCTCTTGGTTATGATTAACTATAACTTGACAGTTTTAGCTGAACACTAGCTGACTCCACTAAAATTGCCAAGTATATAGTGTTATGTAAATGTTATGTAAAGTAATTATTTATGTCTCATAAACAGGGAGTCAAATCAAGCATGAGCCACCACCATCACCATCATCATCAACATCATCATTGATTTCACTAGACTCTTCACTTCCAAGTTCGCCTGAATCTCAGGTTAGTAAAAAAATTAAACTAAAAAATAGTAATAGGCTTTTCCTGAACATGCTTGACTGATAAAAACAGTGCCAGGTTTCAAATATAATACAATAAATGTATGGCAACGTCTGGTGTCCAATCTGGATTTGAAACCATTGTTTGGTGGTCATTCAAGAGAATTTAGCTAAGTTCTGTTTTGATTTTTGGGTATCTGTTTGTTATTAAAACAAACATTGTAATGGTAAATTGATTAGGAATTTTTAACCTTGTTTTGTGGGCTATTGTAATCTATACACACCCTACAGTAAATGGTCAGTAAGGTGTCTTTCAATCACTTACTGATATCTTACTGACCACTTATCATACAGTTGTGAGTATAGTTCACAGTACACAATGTTTGATCACAACTTAATAAAAGCATTTGTTCTTCTGATTGGTTGATTGCCTGTGGGAGATTAAAAGTACATTTATATACCATAGTTGATTGCATGATCATTCACCCACAGTGATCTTTTCCTTGTTCTTATGGCATTTCTACCAGTTTGTTTAGCTTTCTTGTGCTTGTAAAAACATATTTACGATTGCATGTGGTATATCATCTTATTCCCATGTGTTTGTATGCATTTTGGAAAGTCTTGGAAAGTTTTGAAAATTGGTAAAACATTTTTTCCAGGACCTTAAAAGTTTTGGAAAATAATGTTCTAGATTACTTAGCTATGGAAGGTCATGGAAATTTGTTTACTCTCAGTTTAAATTTTCAAACATTTGCACTACAGATCATTTAAGTCATTGGTTGAGTTTAGAGGCATCGGAAAGTTTTGGAAAAGTTTTGGAAATTTTAACAGCAAAAGCTGTACAAACTTTTAGTGGATCCACTTGGCTTTGCTTGTTGTGGATTCACAGGGCCAAGCCAATTTTTGTAGATAAGTATTTACCTAGTTTCTTTTACTTATCTTCTTTTCAGTTACTAATGAATGGGCAACATTCACCACCTTACCATACCACCAACACAGAGCAAGTCCCTCAACTAAAACCCCACCCCATCAAGACAGAGTCAAGCCTTTCCCCACCCCCCTCGTGTATCAGAACAGAAGCAAGCCTTACCCTACCCCCCAGTGTCAAAACAGTCCCAGCTAACATCAAAACGGAGTCCAAACCTACACCATCTTGTTCTATCAAAAAGGAAGCTATTACCATCCAGCCCTGTAGTCTTGCTAAGCCTTTGCAGTCAATTCCTGCTGGTCAGGTGCAGAAGATCATGATACAGAATGGGCAAATACCTAAAATTATCTCCCAAGGAACAGGTAATTAAGAACATTTTTTAATTTTCATTCTTCATGGTTTTCTGAATACCATTTCAACAAAATCAGGACAAGCTGCAATTGACCAACTGGCCATTAGCTGTCACATGGTATAAATTGTAAAAAATGTCTAGACATTGTAGTCTGACTTCCATACAAGTGTACTAACTTTTGAACAAATTATCGACTTGAATAGGCCTTTCCCATGATGGTTGAGTGGGTCCTGTACTTGCCAAAGCCTCGATTTATTAGCATAGCAGTTTCTTTTTGGTGTTATTATGTAAATCAGGCCACTATAAGTTATTTTATTAATCGTAGATTTATCTATATTGCAGCAACAACGTGTAGCTCTGGGAATATAACATACATTCCTGTGTCAGGGGCCATTCCAACCAATGCTATCATTGTGGTAGGTTGATATGTTGTGATTACTTGATTCTTTATACTGGCTCACAGTTAACTTCAATAAATAGATAAACTAAAAAAAAAAAAAAAAAAAAATTAATTAATATGAGTTGTTGTGTATTTTATCCAGTTCAAACTGAACTTGAAGCTATTTATCATGTGTGAGAAAACATTCAGACATGATTTTTTTTCTTTTTCTTTCTAACTTACAAAGCATTAAACATAAAATCACGAACTGAAGTCAAATGCAACGTTCTGAAAATGTGAGGTTTTCACTGTTTGGTGTCTGTATAATGCTAGTTGGTGTGATGTAAGCCTTTGTCATTCATGTGCCCAACAGAATCAATTGATTGGTGAAAACCAAGCAACTTGTGAAGTACCTCTATAGTAATGTAAGTTGTACATGTTGATGAAAAGCATTTTGTTTATTTCTAGAACAAACAGGGAACAACAATCCCAAAGCCGATCACAACTGCCATCTCAAATGGTGCAACTGCTGTGAAACCACAACAAAACAGTGTTATAAATGTAAGTTTCATGCAGTTTTCATATAAATGTGAATAACTCACAGTACAGATATTTTTACTGCTGCCTTGATAGTGCATTTTCATTGGATGAGTAATAATTTTGCATGCTATGATTGGCTCAACTGGTGTTATCAATTCCATGCCATGTCTTTCCACAGGACTTCATACTAAAACTACTTGATCAATTAATGATTCATTGATACCCTCTGCTGGAGACATACTGTACTAATAAAGCTAATTATGTACAACTCATATTTGACCTCTTTAGCTTGGGCCTAATGTTTTCCCATTTCAGATCACATGTCACTCCTTTGGGTTTTATTTCTTTGTACATGTATCTCAGAAACGCTTGAGAAGATACATTAAAATGGATGTACCTGAAACAAAGAATCTTATTCCCAAGAGGATGACACGTGGTCTGAAATGGGAAAATATTACGCCCAAGCTAAAGAGGTCTATTGTAAGCTGCACAGCTATCACTGATGCCTTGATCTGTGGCCTGTGAAATCAGCAGCAGATCCAGGATTTTTTGAAGGGTGCACCAATTTTGACTGGGACTTGAGCACCAAAAGTAAATAATATTAAATCCATAACAGACTATAAAATGCTCATCTCAGGGGTGGGGGGTGTACCCCTGCCCTGGATCCACCACTGGAAATCCTCCACTGACAATCATTGTAATGTGTGTTGGGATTAACATGAAATGACAATCCAGTTGTTATCATTATTACTTTGCCTGACCCTTCACTGTGACCTAGGAAAAACTGTTGAGAAGACAACAGAGAATGATCAAGAACAGAGAATCTGCATGCTTATCAAGAAAGAAAAAGAAAGAGGTACAGTACATGTATTAGTATGGCAAATGTTGATTACAGGGATAACTATAGTTCATTCCTTGATCCAAACGTTTGTACTTGTACAGATGTTTCAAAAAATTTATTGTCACCAAAGGAGATACAGTAGGCAATACAAAATAGGATCATTTTCCACAACCCGACAATTTCATAACTACAAGTGCTAAAACTGGCTTCTTTTGGCTGCCAGCAGCACTGAATGTTTCAATATTAACCTAACGTATACAGGATGTTGTAACATTTATGCAGCTCCAGGTCTTGGAAGGACCTATATCTTATCACCCACGTCACCTGGTGATGGCAGCCCTTTTTTGAAATAGTTGTATACAAATCCAATCTTAAGTAAAATCATTTCTGGAATGTAGGACATGTATAGGATTATTTGGAACAATTTGTTTTCTTAATGAAGAAATTATAAATACTGATTTCCTTTTGTTGTTGTTGTGTTTTAGTATTTGCAATCCTTAGAAAACCAAGTGAAAGAAGTCACCAAACTAAATGATATGTTGAATGAAGAAAACACTAAACTTAAAAAGAAAGTACAAGAATTAGAAAAAGAGGTAAAACAACAATGATTTACATTAAATAATCCATCCATCTCACTCAAACCATTTATCCATGCAATCCATCCATCTCACTCATCCCATTTATCCATGCAATCAGTCCATCTCACTCATCCCATTTATCCATCATGTTAGTTTTCACAATTTAATTACATTTGTCAGATTCAGGAGTTTCCTCTCGTTGTAGACTTAATATTTCCTTGAATTGATTTGAAGAGTCTAGTGTTAACGTCTTTTCCAATCACTAAGTTGATTCTGTTTTTACCGCGTTTCATCCTCTATTTAATTTATTGTACTGATTTTCTTTTTTCTTTCTTTTCTTTTTTTGTTTTTCACTTCAGAATATTTTGTTAAAATCCAGCTATCCTGACTGGTCTTCAACAGCAAAGAAATCAACCTGCGTCTTAGCTATCGTTCTTCTTGTTGCCCTTAATGTCGGGCCATTCAGGTGAGACGTCAAAAATACCTTTTCAATTTTGTTTTAGAATAGATGTGAGGGGTATATACTGTGTTTGTGTGGTCACATTTTCTTCTTGCTAACTTTGCACACTAACAGTTGTCCTCCCATTCATGAGATATTCCAGGAATATTTTTACTGTTTTCAGCCAATCAGAAATTGCTCTTTAACCACAAAGATAACGACTACGTTTCTGATTGGTCGAGAAACATTCCTGAAATATTTGTAGTGCCCACGGTTTTTCAATTCCAATTGTAATTAATCTACGTGTCTTTTTGGTTTCTTGTCTATCTGCCTGTCTGTCTGTCCGTTCATTCATTGATTCTTCCCATTAAAAAGAACATTTTATTCAACACTGTTTATATGCTTTTCTTCTTTAGTAATTTAAAAGATTCGTGGAAGTTCAACTCGCCTGACCTGCTGACCAGCTCAGTACGCCATGGCCGAGCACTACTGCAGTATGAAGGAGATGACGCAAGCAGTACTAGTGGTAATAAACCCTTAGTGTATGGCCCTCTGAGGAAACAGCACACAAGACACGCTCAGGACACGTTAAATGGGAAAACACAGGATAATGTTGTCACAATGAAGACTGAAAGAAAAGATCTGATTGTTGTGAAAAATAAATGGGATTTCTTGGCGGACATCAACAAGAAGAAATCCCTCCTTGCGAAAAGAGAGAGGAGAATGAGAAACACAATGAAACGAATGAATAGACAGAGAAAAACCAAAGTGATCGAGGATAGAGTGTGCCCAAGTTTGAAGGTTAATGCTACAGAATCAATAAGGTAAATAATCAAAAAAACATCTAGTCGTCACGAGTGAACAATATGATCTAAATCGAGGCTCCGGGCTAACAAAAGAGTAGTTACGCGGATCGTTTCATTGTTTCACTAGCCTGCGCATTTGCCCCTTTTGGTTTGTTTTATTTTTTTGTGTGTGTGTGCTGGGAAGGGGAGGGGGGGGGGGGGTGAGGAGCAAGAAGAGACTGCGTGGGTTCCCTACATTTTCCTTATCTGCGTCCATATACAGGAAGCAGAATTCCTATTACTTTCATTCACTTTACTTTCATTTAGAATTCCTATTAGTTGCTTTCGTAATGATGCCATGCTTTCCTCAACTTCCCAGAGCTCTCAAAGTATGTAGATACTTAGGACACACGATGTGACATTGTTTGCAACGGATAAATCGTACCGTGTGTCACTCGTGCAACTGTTGCCCGCGAAGTCCCCGGCGTTTTCCCTGAAGTAGTAATCCTTACTCCTTTTGTGACCTCGCCGGCGACGTCGCGCGCAACATTTGCACGGGTAGACACATGGTGCGATTTCCCCGTTGCAAGCAACGTCGCAGGGGGACGTTGCATCGTGTGTCCGAGGGTTAATACATCCGGTTCACTCTGGCCACATTTTGACAACTAGTTATAGAATGGATTTAGGGCAGAGAAGGAAAATTGTAGGCTCTCCTCCCCCCCCCCCCCCCCCCCCCCCCCCCCCCCCCCCCCCCCCCCCCCCCCCCCCCCCCCCCCCACCCCCCTTCTTTTGTTTGGGGTGTATGTGGT
>WUAP02131742.1:0-13736 GCA_015163945.2 Stichodactyla helianthus | reverse complement strand
GAGAAGAAAGTATGAGCATTTCTCTTCCTGTGTCTTGATCTTGAGTTCAGTCTTTTCTACCAGAAACTTATTGTCTTGCCCTCCAAATTCAGCTGCATTCCGACGTGGTGCAAGGGACCTATTGTCTTTATTTAAGCAATAGAAGACAGTTTTCTATGACTCTACCAGTGAAATAGAGCACGCGGGATGTTGGGAGAAACACGAGAAAAGTTTGAAAATCATGAGCTGTAGGCGAGTGGTTGTCAAACTTTTTCGAGTGTTTCTCCCAAATCCCGCGTGCTCTATTTCACTGGTAGAGTCATAGAAAACTATCTTCTATAGACCTGTTCGAAAAATGGCGCTTCTAATTTGCATATTTTCTAAATTTAATACCTCAAGAGAATTAAAATATGCCATTGGAAAGAAGATATAAAGAAGGGTTTTGTGAAAAAAGATGTACGAAAAAATTATCATCTTACAAGTTATTGCAGTGTAAACTTTGTAAATGACACCAAAATGAGGCTAGTCAGTAATGATCAGCAATATCTAGTACATATCTCTGTAAATTCATTCCGTAATATCTTCAAAGAAAAAAATGCCACGATAATGAAACCTTTCTTGTTTACTTACCTTTGTATGCTTTTTCAGATAATGTAATGTAAAAAATTTTAATCAAAGGCATTCAAATAGAAAAGTGAAGAATTTTAATCAAAGGCATTCAAATAGAAAAATGAAGAATCGCCATTTTTAGAATCGGTCTATTGCTTTTATGATATAGCAATAGGTGAGAGACAAAACCATGTCTTAACTGGTGAAAATATAACATAGATTTTGGTGGTCTCTCAGCCAATCAGAGCGCGCGTACTATCTAAGCTATATTACTATCTTTATTAACTGATGCTTTATGTTATTACCAATGATTCTTATACTAATGTTGTTTGTTTGTTTGATTTTTGTTATTTTTATTTTTTATTTCATGATGCGTATTAAGGTTGGTTGCTTGAGTTTCTGTATTGGTCTGAAATAGCTGGTGCAATATTTCTGAATCCTTTGGCTATACTTTTGCACGAGCAGGTTTTAGTGTTGTTGAGATAAAATTAACGGCTATGTACAGCGCTTGACTTAGTTGAGCACGGGAATAGACCTCTGTACTTTGGATGTTTTCTTTTTTCAGACCACGTGTCATATTCTTGGGAATAAAATTCTTTGTTTTAGGCTCATCCATATTAATGTCTTCTCACGCGTTTCCGAGCCAAATGGAATGACACGTGATGTAAGAACGAGAAAACATAGGTTTACTCCTTGAGGTTTACTCCTTTCAATGCTACATAAAATACCTGGCATAAACCATTCCCTGCATTTGCATTTTGCTTCCACATATCGAGTCAGCTTGTCCAGGAAACATTTAGATTTGGTATATGTGTCAAAGTACTTCAGCTTTGGCATGCCACAAGCTGTCTTGTACGGTAAAGGCAAGTTTGTTACCTGAAAAAGGACGTGAAGATTTCAAGATGCGATACTTCATTAAATTTCCACCGGGTTGGCTCGGTAGAAAATCCATATCAAACTTTTACTGTCGTTCGCGCGGTGAAAGGCCGTTAAACTAGCAGTCACCCTTTGTCACGTTCCCAGTCCTTTTTTGGTCAGAAAACAATATGGCCGACCTAGAAGTGTATTATCACTCAAATAGCTGTCAGTTTGGATGTAATGTTCTTAAAAAATTGCTTTTTTTGGTATGCAAATTTAGTTCAAATTCCAAATATGGTAATTAAACATCCTTATAAGGAAGTTGGAGGGTCTGAGCGTGAACGACATGTTTCTTAGGGCAAAAGTTTGATATGGATGTGTTGCGTGAAAGGGCACGCCAGTCAGTGGTTGGAACAACGACCATATTTTTGAGATAACTGATCATGAAAAGAACGCGCAGTTTTGTGGTTTCTGCAATTCAAGGGTCAACCTTTACCAAGGTCCCAACTTTTATCGCGATCAAGGAGCGCCAGATGGACAGGAATGAAAGCCTAGGTCATCTTTCCTGTACACACGTCGCGCCTCCCAAAAGAAGAATTAAAAGTTCTTTCAAAAAATGTCGCTGGATCGATTGATAATTGGACTATTGACCACTTTCTATACATCGGTTCACTGGTCAAACACAAAGTATTCAGTCTAGGCTGCACGGTAGTTTCAAAGGATTATTCAAATTTGTACCTCGAACCTTCAATTGAATGCTTTGTGTTTGATCAGTGAACCGATGTATGGAAAGTGGTCAAGTAAATCAATCAAATTATAAAACACGAAAAATACACATGATCCAATAATTTCTATTTGATTACAAACTAATTGTTAAATACTATTTTCTCATTCGATAAAAAAACACTGGTTTACTGTATAGGTTTAGTATGACTACTGCGATGGAAAGTATGAGCAACTCTCACGAGTGAGTACATGTATCTTGAATGACTTACAAATTAGGCCAACCATGTACAAATGAGTCTGTGGTCATTAAAACCGCAAAACAAGAGCTATCTTGCAGAAAAAAATTATGGTTTTATGTCTCAATGTCGTTAATTATCGGTCATATTCAAGTTTTCGCTCTCCATCTTGTGTTGCCGTATCTTGGCTACTAACTATAGTTTGTAATAAGCAAGGTTAAATTTTGTTTGGTTATTTATTTGTATATATTACCTATAGTATAGGCAAAGTTTTATTTCTATTCTTTTTTTTAATTTAATTTAATTTAATTTAATTTAATTTTTTTTTATCGTATACGTGTCAAATTCTAGAATTTTCTCACAATGTTACCCCTGATAAAACCCATTTTGCATGCACGCATGTCTATTTTCCAGCTCGCCGCTTTCCGCATACAACTGAATTCCAAAGAAGCATTACCATATACTAAACAGGAGTAATAATAGTTTTCAAATCCTTCATTCGTTTGTTTTTATCGGTTAAGTTTAAACCACAAAGAAACGAAACGAAAATTAACATGCTGGTTTTAGAAGTTCGTGGTTTTTATTACTTCTGATCAATTTAATTCGTAAACCCTTGGAAAGCGCAATAGACCTTTCCTGAATTTGCTTGGATGATCACGAAACACTATAGTTTTAAATCGAGGTTGGCCTTGATAAACAAAAGAATCAAGTTCCGTCTCGACTTGAAACCATTGTTTCGTGATCATCCAAGCGAATTCGGGAAAGGTCTATTGTTTCAATTCCAGCTTGGAGTAGACAGTATTCAAACTCAACTTGAAACTATTCTTTCTTATTGCCGAATTTGCATCACTACGATATCCAGTTAACTTGAACAGCAAGTGGAATTATCCTATTTGGTGCGAATGAAACAAACCAAGAAAGAAGCGTAGTGACACCTCGCGCTTCATTGGTAAGAAACAAATCATTCAATCGATGCTGTGAGGCAATTTCAAAGGATTATAAAAATTTGCGCTACATACCTGCAATTGAATGCTTTGAATTTTACCAATGAGTCGATGATGTAAGGAAAGGGGTCAATGGCAGATAATATAGATGCCTGCAAATGAATTGCAAGCAATCTGTATTCGATTCAAATTTCACTCTGTGCTTCTTCAAAACTTACCTAGCTAAGTTTTCGTGAAGGACAGATTGGAACCCAAAAAAACTTGCCATAAAAAAAAAAATAAAAATAAAAACGATGTTGAATCATGGACTTTTTTTGTGATATTTTAAGAATTATTAAAACTACCCATGCTGGGTTCTAATGGTAATAAAATATGATATCAGTGCCACAAAATCTGTCTATAAAACCATGATAAAACTGATGCAAAAAAATCTATTTCTTTCAAATTTTAGGTCAAAGCCAATATGGTGACTGTTCCGAAGCTGCTGAGGTTTGCGCTGTGAGTGAGAGTAAGTATTAAAAATGTACCACCAATTGTAGACATTCTTATTTTTCGTTCCTCAGATCAAGCAACCCAGAGTTCTTTTAATTTGTAATCATTTTACCTGATATCCTAAACTCAGTCCAATAGTTGTTCGTTTTTTTATGAAGCGTGGTTATGAGTTTTAACTGTAATATAATGAGTATAATTGTCATTTTGTGAATCGTTTCCCATTTTCGTTCACTCAAATGTTGCAACTTTTTTCTCTGACGTACACGTATGAACATGGAGATAATTACAAAAGAACAAAAATAGATCAATATGATCAAGAAAAGGCATCTGTGATTTAACGACAAATTAAAAATCTTCTGACTGCTGTGTACGCGCTAATTAAAACTATATTAATTACTGCTATAATCAAATTACTGCAGAAACCAATTTTGTTGTATCCGAAATAGCAATTAATTTAAAAATACATTGGGTATTTTCTTGATGTTTTTTAGCTTTGAAGTCGTTCTTTCCGTTCAAGATTATATAAAAGATGAATTAAAGAGGGGAAATTCGGAAATTTGGTAAGGTAAACTTATTTGCAAAGATTATTGTTATATTGTAAAATTGATTTGATACACCAAATGCTAATGTTATTATAATTTGTTGTTTTTGGGGAAGCGGGCTACGTATACTGCAACTATTCTTTTATTACATTCACACTTTAAACAAGAACAGCAAATTTCGTAGGCGAGTGACTAAGATTATTTATTTTTTTCCGGTCCGGCATCCTTGTGAATCGCGCGTGCTGATTGGTTGTCAGCCGGTCCGGTTTTTTCTCAGTACGGACCGGCTCATCCGCTCACAGTTACATGGGCTTAGAAGGGATTCCTAACCGCAAAAAAAAAAAATAAATAAAATAAAAACGTCGTTAAACGGCTTAGGTCGGTCCGTATAGAGAAAATATTTGCCCTCGGTCTTGAAAACGAGGACCTCGGACTGCGGCCTCGGTCCGTTTTCAAGACCTTGGGAAAATATTTTCTCAGTACGCACTTCTCAGCCGTTTAATAACATATATATACAACCAAGGTCAGATTACAATATTTTTTTGTCAAGAAAATCGCCCCCTGAAGTCCAACATTTGTATGGAACAGTTATTCGATTATTGGTTAATACGACTCTCAGTGGGGCAGACAGAAACTCAATATTAACTTAAAAGAAAGATTGATGATTGGTTGGGTAAGGGGTGTAGGGTTGGAATTATATTATTATTTGGCTGCTCTCCATATAGCACAAAAATCTTTGTTAGATATTATCACGAGCCGAAAAGGAGACTCTAATAAACGCAAGACGTTTTTGGTCCTATGTTAATATTTAAAAAGAAAAAGAAAAAAGAAAAAGAAGAAAAGCAAAGAAAGAATGAAAGAAAGAAAGAAAGGAAGGAAGGAAGAAAGAAAGAAAGGAAGAAAGAAAGAAAGAAAGAAGAAAAAAAACATAATAATAATAAGACATAATAAAGAGCTTCAGATAGAACTGTCCTTGTAATGGCTGGTTAATAAAAATTTGTTTACCTCTCATTCAGCATTTATCAGTTAACAGATCTTACCTTTGTTCTCTTAAGCTCCATGTATGTAGCAAAACCCGGCGCCACTGAAATACCTTGCATTTTGACAGGTGTCTCTTCCTGATCATGTAATATTACAGTAAACCCAGCATTCTTAACATCATAGTAATATTCCACATGTTGGATGTCTATAAGCAGTCTCAGTCCTTTTTTTGACCCAACACTCGTCGTCTCAAGTATTTTGCTACCATTTTTACCCGAGTTAAAAGTGTAACAGGAGTCCCCGTCTGCTGTTTTGAAAAGGGTAAAGTTCTGCCATGAACAAGGAACGTTCTCTTGCCACGTGCATTCCTTGATCATATCTTCAAGTTGATGGGCCGCATTTTTCAGCGTTTTTTCCATCAGTTTTCCATCCAATTTCGATTTCAAGTGACTGACATTTTTACCCTCTAGTTTTGATTGGACAAAAATCTCATTCATAATAGTGCCGTTCATCTTGGACAGTCGCGCGTCGTTGTAGTTGCAAAGTGAGACGGCTGGAAACGGTAAACGGTCTGCGTAGGTCAGAAGTGTGGTAGTTGTGAACGGGTATTCGAAGTAACTTTTAATACTTTCGCTGCATTTCTCGAAAAACATCGCAAATGCACCCAGAAGTAAGATTGTCCATACTAACCGACGAAGTGGTGGATTTCCACTGAAGCAATAATGGAAGCCATGGAGAGTACATCCTCCGAGAAAGTTCTCCCACAATTCCTTGATTTTTCGCTTCTTTTTCTTTTCATCAAGAAGCTTTCTGCAGCCCTCGTAATCATTGTCTTTTTGACACTTATCGTAGTCATTTTCCTGGTAGTGGGTATGATGATTTCCAGCGGGCCATTTAGGTGACAGCGACTCTGAGACACAAACATCTTTGCCATTATTTTCCGATTTAATGTAAACTACTGATATGTCTTTCTTGCAATGGTTACAAAACGCGTATATACTTCCTGCGCCTTGAGCAACTTTATCGTCACTTCCTTTGATGATAATCTTCACATCTCCACCATCGTCAGGTTTTAGATTCCCTTTCTCATAATTCAGATTCATTTCCAGTCTGAGACACTCTTAGATTATGACAGACCTATAAGTTTTATATTGCGAAGCTCCGCTTCCTGATGACCAACTAATCCCTGTATGACCAAGTGCCAACTATCAAATGTCTACATAAAGATTGACTGGCAAACTTTTAGAAGAAGCTTCATAGAATAAACGAAATTTCTAGGTTTGAGGATTCGTAGCGCTAGGCTTTTATAGAGTACCTTATCTAATTGAATTTAAAAAGTGTTTCTTGCAAGAAACGTAAGCTGAATCTATTTTGTCCAATCACAATAGCTTCTCAAGGCCCCATACCTGTTATTTTGCCCAATTACTGGAGCTATCTGAATTGCAAAGTAGTCACACCACGGTTTGCGGCTCGCGGTTTCTGATTTTATTTTATACTAATTGTATTACAACTTGTGAAACCATGACGGCAGGTGATGTTCCACGGCATGTAAATGCTTAAGTCGACAATCTTGTGATAATAGATGTGCACTTCCAACATAGAATTTTCAAACGCCTGCACAGATAAAGACACTCCAAAAGCCTTTGACTCATTCCGTCTTTTTTACGAAATATGCTAATACTGACAGATCTTCCTACTTCATAAGAGCTTTCTCCTGCTGTTATTTTCTTTTCATATTTGTTTAAAACGAGGCGTCTTTTTCTTTTGTTTTGGTTATATTCTTCAAATGTTAAACATATGGGTGTAGTATTGTTCAGGTTTCAACATACATTCATAGAATAACTATATTCGGATGAGTTTTCTTCTCAGTCACGGTAGAAAAGAGCTAATTAATAATTCACCTTGAGAATTTATAAGCGAAGCTACTATTTCTATTGTCTCGTATATTTCCTAAGAATTTCGTATAGATAAAATAAGATTAAAGTTGATATTCCCCACAATGTTGACATCAACAACAGAATGGAATATAACGAATTTTCTAAAGAGATTTTAAAAGCAATTACAACCTTTGAATTTGGCCAACAGACTAGATTATAAGTGAAATATGTCATTGATAATCCTAAAGTTTGTTTTAGAAAAATATCACTTTAATTGACTAACACTTTTAAGAATTATAACATAGCTTGTTATGATTACTACGGGACGAAACACTCATATTACAAAGATGTTTTCCGGGGGAAAAGGGTTCATGATTGCACGTCTTATCACGAAGTTATAATTCAAATTTAAGAGGAGTTTCAAAATGCCTTACATCACCATGTTGAAGGCGCGCCCACGGACTGATAATGGCATTGAACGAAACATACCGTGTTAACCCGCCCCCTTTCGCTTTGGTAATATATTTTGTGTGCTTGTGCGTGTGAAGGAATTTTAATGAAGTAAATTTAAAGGAATTGAACAGTTTTTTTCGAGTTGATTAAGCCAAGCCTGAAATTAAAAACTATTCTAAGCAAAAATGATTCATTTTTTCTGATGAAATCGGAAAATTCTGGAATAACTCGATGAAAGTCAGAATGAATGCTATTACGGTTTTCCAAAAATGTTTTTCGCAAAAGTATCGCTTTTATGAAAATCAGCCTACGACACTAATTCTTTAGATTCCAATTGTCAAACTCGCAAAAAAAAAAAGACGAAAATTTCATCAAAAAAGGTGTATTATCAAAATTCCAGTAAAAATCAAAAGAAAATCAATGTTACAAAAAGAAATTAATCTAAGTTTATAGCCTTGACAATCTTTATGATACGCTCAGCGAAATAAGTATTTTGAAAACTTGATATCATAGCCTTTACATGTCGTTGGTCTATTTTAAGATTTCTTAAGAATAAAACAAAGGGATTTGCAAGCTGTCCACTGACTTATAATAAAAAGACACGAAAACAAAGACTTGCGTCTGGCTAATTGCTTTATAATTATCAATTGTTTGACTGCCAACGGAATAAAACGTTATTAAATTCTGAAAAATGTTTATACAATTTGGAAGATATAAATCAAACCCAACTCAAACTACTTACTTTTAGCAAAAAGGGCGTTTTTTAAGGAACATTTAATCGAAACATTAGCATAATTTGTGTAAGCTGATAGTTATAAAATTAAACTTAGAAACGAAGCATTTCTAATCTTATTTGGCTGGTGGCACTTTCCGATTTTTGCTTGTATAAACATTGTACATCAAATATTAATGGTTTATAAACTTCATAAAATTGAATTTCAAATAGCATCTTTTCCAAGTGTGATAATTAAGAAAGATTAAGAAAGGAAGAATTCAATTATGGCGGCTTTTGAAAGTGTGTGTGCAAAGCAATCGACAAATCATATTCGTTTGAAGTTTCCCGCATTATTTTGGTAGATTTTTGAGGTTTTGTTAGGATTAGTTTGAGAACGCCAAAAATTAACAGCAAGACGTGGACACCCACCTCTACAAAAGACATTTGAAAATTATTAACACGGGAAATAAAAATATCAATGTAATATTAAAACAACTGGATTGTAACATAGCGTTAGTTATCCAACGTAACTATAGAACAGAGAAAATCTGAAACGTATGATTATGTATTTTAAATTGAGCTTGTGTCTTAGACCCCCTTTTAACAAGCATCACCATTCTCTTATAATTCTCTTTAATTTCTTTAATTTTTTTCTTACCTTAGAAAAATTTGAGGGAAAAATCGAGGTGCCATTATTTGATACTCTTATCAACGTTAAAATATACTTCATTTTTTAAGTTCTTGAATTAGCACTTGTGAGACAAACTGACTACACAATCATTTTTGTAATATTTAATTCAATCAATTGGCTCGCAGTGATGCACTTACCGAAAAGCACTGAAATAAGGTGCTGTCACATTTTGCGAGTTTAAAGCACGTGGTGTTTTAAAGCGCCTTCAACTTTTAACTTTAAAAAACACCCCCTGATAAAGAGAAAGCATAGTATTAACATTAATTTGGGAATACCACTTTCAGATTTTAGAACGAATAACATCTGTCTGCAGCTTCGTGCGATGGGAATTAATAAACAAGGTTGAAATATTTAAATTTTTATAAAGAGAGTAGATTAGCGCTCAATTTGCAGTAACGCAAATATTTTTTCAGGAAAAAAAACCCCAGGAAACAGAGAGGTAAATCAGAATACATTTAATAAAGAAAGAATGAATGAAGAATTCTTAGTTTCAGTTTCTCAGAAACTTAATTGAATTACTAATCCAAGTTGCCAAGACAACAACGTCATTGTCTAAGTAAGTCTAGGATTTGCGTGTTTTGCTGCTTTGAAAATCACAACTCCGAATAGCGATAGGATATACCATAGTTAATAGAGTGAGATGGTTAGGAAACCTATTGTTATATTTCTTTGTTTACATTTGATGTTGGGCTGGTCATGACCGTGCACAAGTTTTTTAGTACCATCATCAGAAACGGCTAAATGACTGAAATCAAACATTCTCTGTTGGATTATTGTTTGAAATATACTAATATTTATAATATATATTGAAGTATTTCAAACAAGCATCCAAAAGAAACGTTTAGGTTCATTCGTTCAGCCGTAACCAACGATGGTAAAACAATGGTAAAACAAAAGGTTGTGCACGGGTCACGGTTGAAAAAAAGAGAACAAAGACCTACAACAATAGGTTTCCTAACCATCTCCCTCTATTAACTATGGATATACCAAGTTGAATTATTACAACAGAGGATTATCATTTGTTTCGTTATCAAAGTTAATGGCATGGTACAGGCCTTGTTGCCTTGTTCCACTGGACTATTAAAGAAAGTTTCTGAGACGTTTCTAAAGCTCTCAACTGGGGAAAGCAAGATATGATATAGAAATGTTGTTTTTTCTCCCTCGGGAAGCACTGAAAGTTCCACACCATCAATACATATGACGATGCAGAGAAATGGCCAAGCCACCAAAAAAATGTTTTTTCATGATAATAGTGCCATTAACAGAGCCTATATTTTTCTAAGAAAAAACCTTTAATTGAAAACATATATAATGGTACTATAACAAGTTTCCTTTAATTTGTCACTGAAGAGGTCTGCTGTTAATAAGTTTTTAGCATACAGCGATTGCCATAAACATGCTGGGAATTATTTGTATTTTAATTCCAGCGTATACAAAAGTGATTAAGTTAGATCAGATAAGATTATCCAACTTGAAATACATGTACTCAACAACACAAGGGATTAAAACCCATAGATTAAAAAGTGTTTTAGTCTGGAAATCTTACCTCATTCCAACAGACTTGAAACAGACATAATTCTTTTCCTCTAAATCCAATGTATTCTTGAAAACCTTACCAGGCCGTTGATTTTAAGGAATTTGATTTCTGCAGTTGTCATCAAACTACAGTTTGCGTCAAAACTATTTAGCAGTAACTAAAAGAAAACAGAAGATTATTAAAGACAATAAAACTCTGGGATTCTAAGTACAAGTGTTAATTAGAGGTTATTTAATCTTAATCTTAGAAGGGATCGCTTAGTGCTTGATGCTTTTACCCTCAAACAGAAAAGTATATCGTGTACTAAAGAGCTATTTCCAATGAACGTTACACATATGAATACTGCATACTGAATTGACCCATGTAAAAAATGGCCAGCCATAGTTAACATATTTCTAAATTTAACGCATTGAGGAGAATTATGTTTCAACCGAAGGAAGATGTTAGAATTAAGAAATAGTGAACGTTTGAGAGAAAAAGAATGATAGCTTTAGAAGTTACAGACACGTGAAAAGTGTCAAAGGGTCCTGAAGGGTACTTGGTACTGGGATATGCTTATTTTTACCCTGGAAAAATGGAATTTAGCCCACTGGGAATGGGAGAAAAACAACAGAACGGAATTTGGAAAATGTTTTCAAAGAAAAATAATTAGGATTTGGGCGCAAGGAAGGGGTATTTGTAAAAATGTTTGGCTGGAAAATGGGATAACAGTATTCTCAGGGTATTTTTACTCATGGTATGGGGGCTATTTTCACCTTTGCATATATATATATATAGCTTGAATACAATTTCTTCCACAGTTTATATGTTCGAAAAAAATTTTCAGAAAAAAAAAATCAGGCAGGAATCTTCAATTTACTATTTATATCTTTTACTTTAATGTCAAAAACGTCTTAGTAACAAGGGCTCCAAATTTCCCCAAAACTCCCTTACAGGGTCCTAAAATTTTCAAAACATTTTGTGATTCCATTAGCATTAATGTTTGCCCATTCCTTTTTCAATTGACGTGCTATAAACGTCTAGTTCAATCTACTTAAAATGCTTCGAATAAATAATCACACCTAGATCCTATAGTTCTAACAAAGCACCTTATATCTCTAATAAGTTTACAAATAACAAAAACGCCAATCTACTTGGATCTTACAAACCTCATGCTGTAGCAATAAAAACCTCATGACTCAACATCACAGTAATTTATTAGTAATTTGAGGATTCCTGCTGTAAAGGAAGGATATGTTTTTAAAGGAACCCTTGGACGTCATGAGATAAATTTACACTATTATTTAGTCTTTTTCAGTTTCCAATCACTTTCTTTATGTTTGTTTACCAGAAATAATGAAATTAAGACGTTTGAAATGAGAAAATGTGACTCGGAGTAAAAGGGCTTATTGCTATGAAATTTAGACTTGTTATTTAATTCGTCATCATCTCCATCATCATCTTCATCAGCACCAGCACCAGAATCCGCATTATCACCATCATCACCAACGATTATCATCAAAATAACCACTACACTACCACCATCCTCAGTATCAGCATCATCATATTAGTACTGTCGGCATCACCATCACCACCAACCATTATCCTTTTCATCAGCATCAGCATCAGCATCAACATCATCCTCGTCCTCCCCTTCATCATAACCTTAATCATCCCCATCCTTATAATCTTTATCACCATCATCACTCTCATCATCACCACCATTACCATCATCCATTAGATAACATCTTTGAGATCTTCCGTTATTCCTTGCCTGCAGTTTGCAAGGCTGTAGTTATTGCGTATAATACGTCTGTTTTTATCAGTTCTGGTTTCGATTAGCCTGTGGTTTTCTTACCTTTGGTCAGTTGATTTCCCCTGTGGTTTGTGTTGTGTTTTGCTATTCATTTTTGCTGCTTTGACGTCTTTATATCGACAGACACAATTCAGGGAACGACTACATGAACATTCCAGAAGTTTATCGCACCATGCAAACTACCGGCAATAGCGCGTGCTCTTAGAATTTTAAATCACGCGAAATTTTGTTTCTTTTCATTTCCATTCTGATGAAGGCTGTTGAAAACAGCCGAAACGTTGTTTGAATTAAAAAGTCAGAGAAAAACAAGAATTGTTATCTAAGATGCATCCTGACTGCAATTCAAAGACGCAATGTTTGTCTAGTTTAATTTCGACATTTTGTATTTTGAGAATTGTGTAGTACAAAGAAGCACGTCAGTGCAAACGTAAGCTGACGCTATTTTAAAAAAGAACCACAAGATCTTTTATTTTTAATTTTTAAAATGGCTTGTTCTTATGGAAGGAAAGGAAAGGAAATAGAAGAAAAAAAGGAATTATCGATTGACGCCGTGAGAATGATCAGTTCTGATTGGTTGAATTTGTTTCACTGCTCCAATATTTTAGTCCAAACATTTAAAACCAGCCAATCAGAAGTGATCATTCTCACTGTCTATCGTATCGGTTGCCCTTAGAAACATTGGGAACTAGACGTTAAAACTTTGTGGGAAAACTTTTGTTACTTCAAACTAAACTGAGAAGGTAACGTAAATTTATACTTTCGTTTCTTATTTCTGCTTGTACCCAGCTCATTCCTCTTACTTTTCAAAAATACGCACAGGATATCAATCTGTCCTTTCCCCAAACTTAATAAAACATGCCATACTATTTTATACCATCATGATCCAGTAAAATTAAATGGGAAAGGTACGCGTATCTAAGGACAACTCAGTCAAGATCCACTTTCTTGTGTGGAATTTTTTTTTTTTTTTTTTTTTTTTTTTGTATTTAGTCAATGAACAAAAATATTTGTCATTATTTTTTATCAGTTTAATAATAAATGTCGGCTCATTTGCCTCTTCCCTTTTTATAAGCTACCATATAATTTTTTCAATGGCTATTCTATTCTTACTTTCTATATTTACAAGAATATCGCGAGATAAATTTTTGACATAGCTAGGAAAGCTTTCAGATTATAAGATAAAGTTGTCTCAGACTTGAAAATATATAATTATATACAGAGGTCAAACTTGTACTGCATTCACACCGATGGTTAAACATGGTTAAAGGTGGTTTAATTAAACAGGTTTAGAAAATTATCCG
>WUAP02131731.1:0-13555 GCA_015163945.2 Stichodactyla helianthus | reverse complement strand
TGTGTGTCGTAATCATGTGTGTAAGGTACAGAGTGAACACAATAGATAGGGGAGCTTGAAGGGGATGTACTGTGTGTCGTAATCATGTGTGTAAGGTACAGAGTGAACACAATAGATAGGGGAGCTTGAAGGGGATGTACTGTGTGTTGTAATCATGTGTGTAAGGGGGGTTCTGCATGTTGTGGGAAAAAGATGTAGGCAGATAAAGGAGAGGGCTGAATGCATCAATAGTGTGTGTTGTAAGGCAGAAAATTGTAAGATAATACCGAATGGAAGGTGGTGTTGGAGGGAGTGGATAATTTTTTAGCCTTACCGGGGGGGGGGGGGGAGCTATTTTTTTGGGGGGAACTTCAAAAGGGGTCTGAAGAATTTTCTTTGTCATTTAAAGATTTCACCTGCCCCCTGCCATAAATAATGAACGCAGCCGAATGTTGCCGAGTGATGATAGACGATGCAGTTTTTCTCTCTAACAAAATCTAAAATTGCCTCGCGAGCGCCGGGCTTTAGCTGTCATTATATTTCCTCATATCGAATCATATTCGTCGAATAACATACTTTTGTAGGGGGAAGAACTTTGAAGTTTGATGTCACGTGACAGAACGTTGTCACTACATGTTCACGGGTAGATGAAACAAAGGGTATCCCGTACAGATAAGCCTGCGTTGCATCTGAACAAGCTGTTTAACGCATGCTATGCATAGAAAACTTTAAATCTATCTTAGTTCTGCAAATAACATCTTTTGGGAAACAATAATATTTGCTTGATCATGATGGTATTAATCGAGTCTTCTGAATTTTCGTTTCAGGCAAAGCCCCACGAGAACAAACGAACATGTAAGTTAAGCAAAGCATTTAAAGATTTTTAAGGTGGATTGGAAAAACCCGTATCGGGCCGGGACTCGAGACTTGAGCCAAGTTGTTTACTTGCGTTTACAATTAGACACGAAAAGGCCCGAAAAGAGTCATATGATAAAATGCTTATTGACTGAGTTTAGGGACTGTGCAATAATATCAGGATGGGGGGAGGAAGGTTCTGAAATGGGAAGCGATATCGAAGCGATAGTTAAAATTAAGGTTTTGCCCCTCCAGAGTGATTACCAAGTCAAGTTACGAGGCAAATTTTAGTGCACTTGTTAAGTCTCTTGACTGGGATAACCTGTCTACAAGAAGGAAGAAACTAAAATTAATCTTAATGTTTAAAACATTAAACCAGCAAACCCCGGAGTACTCACGAAAACCTTTTCCATAAATTTATTACAGACTATGATCTTAGGCTGCAGATCATTATGTATTGCTGAGTGGGGGGGGGGGGTGTGAGTGGGGGCAGGTTAAATTTTCCTATACTAGGAAAATTTTAATGATCCCCCCCTTGTAATAAGAAAAAATCATATATCCCCCCCCGGCTAAGCTTTAAGAGCGTTATTTAAATTTTTACATCCCCCTAGCAATGTCCAAAAAAATTTGAAATCCCTCTGAATTTCAGCTGCCACCCCCCCCCCCCCCCAGTCATACATAATGGCTGCAGCCTTAGGGATAAAGAGAAGAAACTGACTCGTCCTAAGCCACGTACTGATTATCTAAAACGTAGCTTCAGCTTCAGTGGGACTAAATTATGGAATAATCTCCCTAGTGAAGTAAGAGCCATCAACTCTCCTCAAAAGAGAAGTTGATAAATCACTTTTTTGACCTCGTACTCTTACACGGCAAACATGTAAAGCAGTCTTTTAAAGGGGGACTAAGAATCAAAATCGTTCGCGTGACGTCATACACTCAACCTAAGCATTCAGCTCCATACATTTCTTGGTTTTGTTTCTTAAACAATTTCATTTCTTTGACACTAAAAGTTTGTGTGAAGGAGTTTTCTTACATTGTTTAGGCTAAGGATTCATTTTCTTACCAGTTTTCTTCAATGTAGAACATTTACGTTGAGATATTTCAATGAAAAATTACAAAGAAATGTATGGATCTAAACGTTTATGTGGAGTGTATGATGTCACTGTTACCTCTAAAGATTCATAAAAATCTAATACTTCCCATGAGAATTTTCAGAAAACAAACTAACCAGTTTTTGAACAGGTCTTTGAGAGTCTTTCAGTGTTAACAAAGTTCAGCTAAATTGAATGTTGAACAATTTTGATGCTAGTCCTCCTTTGAACTTAGTTTTATAGTTTTTAAACTGTTTTTACCGTGTTTAACCCTCTGGTGCCAGGCCTTGTAAAATATGGTTCCATAAAGAACCATTAGAGTGGTTTTCATTAACCGTGAAATACACTTTAGCGTATTACGCTTTATTACACTTCAGTTCTTTTGTTTTTCATTGTGTCTATCTGACTATTACACTCTAATTAGTACACTTTGTTTCACGGGTTAATGAAAACCACTGTATTTATCAACTTGATTACAAGGCAGAAAATGGAGAGAGAGAAAAAATTTAAAACTTAGCATCATCAACTGCAGTGTCCTTTATTGTCCCATGTATTTTTCCAATAAGTCAGTTAAATATTGTTGAAAATTAGATATCATCCCCCTTCTTTCCACCTCGTCTCTTGGTGTATTACTTTACACTTTGCGCCCTCCTGATAATTATTGCACAGTCCCTTAGGTCGAACCGCCGGAACGGGAAATTTTGGTGCGTACAGTCCTTTGTGGTCCGTACGGTCATGAGCTCGGCGTCAGGCCCGACCTAAACTCAGTCATAAAGTATTATGTTCGTCTTTTTAGGTGTTGTTTCCCAAGAATACAATTTCACCACACTGGGTGCAAGTGGTCGTCATGGTCCAACATCTCTTGGGAATCACTATCAAGGTCAGCCCCATCAACACCAAGTCACCTTAATCAACGGTACTCAGCAATGGACTGTACCAATCACAGGACAGTACCGTATCGAGGCTGTGGGTGCTAGTGGTGGCTATGATAGAGGGGTAAATAGTGCACTTTATCGTGGTTTGGGTGCTCGGATGATTGGTACTTTCACCCTCAATCAAGATGAAGTTGTTCAGATCCTTGTTGGTCAGGAAGGAGGAATCAATACCAGACGGTGGGATTCCGGAGGGGGAGGGGGAGGGGGTAGTTTTGTTGCTCGTGGTAGTACACCTCTGATCGTGGCTGGTGGTGGTGGTGGAGTAACCTATCCATCTTCTCGACATCCAGCGTACTGTGACGCAGGGACCGATACAGCAGGACGAAGAGGGTATGCAAGATATGGAGGACTGTCATGGCCTGGAGGTACTGGAGGTCATGGAGCAACCTTTGCTAATGTCAGCCATTCAGGTATGTACAGTCCAGGGACATAAACCACTGGTTACCATGGACACGACACACCTCTTTTTACCAGTTAAGGCTAAAACTAACTTCCTGTTTTTTAATAAAAATGGCTTTTTACTTTCTCCTCTAATTAGGTGGTGGTGGTGGTGGATTCTACTCAGACGGTCGTACCGGTACTAACTTTGGCGGGTCTTCTGTCATCGGAGGAGAAGGTGGAAAAGGCTTTCTCAATGGAGGAACAGGAGGCAGGTCTTACAGAAACACGATCCCTGGAGGATTTGGAGGGGGAGGAGGGGCTTATGTTGGAGGTGGTGGAGGAGGATACTCTGGGGGTGCTAGTGGGTCTCCTAGTGCCGATTCCTGTGGGGGAGGGGGAGGATCTTACAACACAGGTACCGATCAACAAAACACATGCTGTGTTAATGATAAGGGACATGGATATGTTCTGGTGAGACTACTCTCCTGCTCCCCTTAGGGGTGGCATGCGTCACTATTATTCCCTTAATTCTGAAGATTTGGTAAGACACGTCAGGACATGCCATTTTCCTTTTTGCTTTCCCCCCCTCTTTGGCTCCTTACTCTATTACTTTTCATGCACCAATTATGCTGGTCACTGGAATATAGCCTCTAATCAATAACCACATATTCATACTAATACAGAGGGTCCACAATAGGAATAGCAGTATATAGGATAGCACACATTTTGGTGAGAAGAATTCAGGATGGGAGCTAAAAACAGCAGGAAAAATAACTGAATTTAAGGCAGGGTAGGGATTACTTCAAAGAATTGGACAGGATGACAGAATGACAGGATTTTAAAAAAAATTTTCAGGTTCGCAGGATTGGAGATTCCTATTGTGGACCCCCTATACAGATGCATATAAATGTGTACACCCTGACATGGAGCTCTTATAGGTTTGATATAAGTTTTTAATAGTAATTGCAAGGTAGACAGTTAGCACAATATATAAGTAACAGTGCCTTTGGGTAATACACAGTTTAAAGACCATAACAACCGGGGGGTGGGGGTGGGGGGACTCCCTGTAAAGTGTGGGGAGTGCTTGTAACTTTTAGGGGTTGAAATTGATATCACTTATAGATATAGGTTGCTGTAAAGTTTCCTAAAAGGATCTCCTTTTCAAGAAGTAGAAGGCCTTTCAGGGCTCAAAAAAGAAAAAAATAAAATAAAATAAAAAACGCCTGACAGTTTTTTATCTTTTTGGCAAGACAAATAAATTATCTTTTGACCTGCCACAGATTTACCAAAAGGACTAGCAAATAAAGGACCATTAATTGCTGTGGAGCAAAATTTCACCTGATATTTTATTTTCCATTTGGCAATTCAAATTTTGTCTGCCAGTAGTGAAATTTGACTTGCATTTTGGCCACTTTTTTGAGCCCTGTCTTTGAAACTTTTCACACTGTCTTTGATACTATTAAATTAAAAAAAAAATGTTGATTACAATAATCTATTGTTTTAGACGTATAAAAATCGTAGACAGTTTTTAGATATTTGCTGAGCACATCCCCATCCCTTATGTGTGTGATCTACTTCAGACGACAAGAACATTATCTGGGACTATATTATTCTCTTTATCATATATTATCTTTTGTCAGTTAATTCTATATGACAAGAAACTTTAAGGTGACTTCCTACCATAGAATGGTTGATTTCTGCATGCACAAAATTTGACTCAAAACCGCTGAATTTCTTTCAAAATTTTAATAGGGAACCATACTAGTTTTGAACTTCAACACAGGGCTAAACCCTCAAATTTTGCATGGGACTCTATGTATTTTTATCAATTTTTGGAACAACTATGTGGAAAAGAAATTTTTGACAAAGTTTGAGAAAAATGGCATGGGTTTTACTCATAGAAAAGACGTTATGAGCACATTTTTGGCACTCGTTTTAGACAAGAATTCAATCATAAATTGAATCAAAAATTCATTTTTAACTGAATTTATAATCATTTTGCCAATATTTTTATTTATACTTGTAAATCATTGTATTAATTAACTTTCCTGCGTAAAGCAAGCCAATATCTACAACAACGTTTGCACTATGAATTTTTTTCTTGGGATGCTGGTTTTTGCTTATTTTCCTTCAAAATTTTGTCAGTATGCATGCATTAAATCGCTGATATCTCGAAAACCACTTTGGGACACCCCTTTTTTCTTTTCAGATTTGAGCTCAGCATTAAATTTCAGTTTAAATTATCATGATTCAAAATCTTTGTCATGGATTTTTCCAATAGTAGGCAGTCACCTTAAAATACCTGGTAAGCCATTCTTGGAGTAGTGATGTTATTTAAATAATACATATTAAATACACAGATTCCTAGTTAAACTTGGAAAAAAATTACAGAACACATGCACAAAAGGATGAAATCATTTACAGCAACCATCAATATTAACTGGACACCATTTAACATCTTTCTAAACAAACAATGGAATTTGGCCTCAATTTGATTATCAATTTGATTACTGTCAATCAAAATATTAAATTCCATTAGTGGCTCTTGTAGACCTTTTTTGAAAAGCCATGCACAAGGAAAACTGACCACTCAGTTATATGATAGCTATTATTCAAGAGAAGATGTTAAGATGGTTAAGCAAGCAAAACTTCGGTGCTCTAACTTGATTATGTGAAAGGTTACAACAATTTCAAATATAGAAGGATTTGTATGGGAAACAGTCAATAATTATTACCATAAACCACATTTCCATGTTTTCTGAACATTTCAAAAGTTTACATGTATTTCAACTTCCCTTCATAGTCTGAAATTGTACAAATTTACTACCGTATATTTCCTTGTGATCTTTCATTTGGTGATAAAATATTTCTCCAACTCACAAAAGTTTGAAGATTATGCTAATTAGCCCAACACCTTTTTTAAAAAGGTCTATTGATTGATGGCAATGAATCATCAAACTGGTGATCCTGAAAATGCTGTAACAGTTATTCTAAATAAGTTAATCATATAATAAACTTCTTTATTAGCACATTAATTTGTATCTTTTACTATTTATATAAATGTACAAATAGACAGGGTAAAGGAACACAGCCATGCATAAATAATCCTTATTTCACTGAAAATGGACACCATTCTTCGTGCAACCCAATAAAAGATAAACAGTAATTCCATTTGATCCAATTGATATTACTGACAGGCTTTAGCATTGCAGTAAATTAATATCTTATCTTTTGTCACCTTTCTTTGGTGCTGGTTTGCTTGGGTTTTGCCTGAAAAAAATTAAAGTTAAAAAGCAGGCTGGTAATTACAGCTACATGTATATTCTAGGGATTCACAACATATAATGTAAAGGTATGTGACCAACTATCCCTCTTTTACAGTACTACACATAACCTAAACATCATTCCATCAAACCCCACCTATTTCCTCAAAAATTGAATTAAAAGGCCCCTAAAAAGCATAATTAGCCAAGAAAGATGTCTTTTTTTCAAGAGGGGAAGGAGGGGGCAAATGTAACAATTTTTAAAGGCAATCATTTCTCTGTAGGGGCATCTTACATGACTTACTCAAATATGAGTGCAGGTCTAGAACAGTTTTCTCATATAGTAGTTTAGAACTGGCATATACAGTACACTAACAAAAATGGCTCTGAAAAACTTTATATGGCTAGGGTAATATGTGTCAGTAAGTTGACCCAGAAGACCAAAGACCATAGAATGAAGATTAGAATGAAAGTGAAAATATGATGTAAGATGTTGCTATAACAGCAATAGAACTCTTCAAATGTGAACAAAGTTTTTCATTTAAAAATTATAGCTCAAAAACTGTTTGGTAAAAATCTTTTAAAATTGGCTTATTTTAACTTTACTACTCATTCCTTGATTTGGATGAAAAAGAAAAATACTGTAATGAGAAATTCTTGAAAATCAATGAAGTTTATTTCAGGAGGTTCCCAATTACAAAATTTTTACATTTTTTCTTAGCACTAATACAATCCCTTAAAGTGACTGGCTACTATTGGATTTTATATTTACCTTTTTTTAAAATACCATCATTTTTTAAGGGAAATTTAATGCTGATTTTAAATATGAACAGAAAAATAGGGTGTCCTGAATTAGTTTTTGAGATAATCAAGCTTGAATGGGATGTGTGTTTATAAGTTTTGGAAGCAAAAGTCTTGTTAGCTGAAGTGAGTAGGAAATATGTAAAGCTCAATAGATACTAGATATACAAAGACAATATTTTGTACAGATATTAACTGGTTGATAATTCTACAACATGACATAAAAAACTTTAAGATAAGGAGATGAAAATCCTGGATTTGGCATGTTTTGTTCAACCAGTGCCCGGAAAGTGTCCCATCAAGTTGAGCAGAAATTCGTACAAAACTTCACTTTTTTTATAAGTTCTAATAGTTTTAACTTTTTGAAAAATTTTGATATGACAGATTTTTAGGAGCTTTTTCAAATAAGCACATAAAAAGTATAGGGTCCTGTGCAAAATTTAAGGCTTTTACCTTCCTGAAGTTATGGTTCTTCAATCTTTTTTAGTAAAATTTTGAAGGTTACCATGGTAATTCGGTGGAAATTATGCACACACATGCTGGTGGATTAGGAAACTTTATTCAATAGTAGCCAGCCACCTTAAATAAAAACTACTGGCAAAGTTTAAAGAAATTTTACTGTCCATTTTTTGAGATATATTAGTTTGAATATGAGATTTTTAAAATGTTTCTTTTGAAAGTTTAAATGATTTTACTTACAGTATGTCATTAAGAGCACACACATGAAAACCGTTTTGAGCCTCGCTTAAACTAAAAGCACAAAGTTTTTCTCTAACCTTTTTTTGGCACCTGTGTTGGTTGGTTGGAAGACACTTGATGCTGACATAAGATTTTCAATGTACTGACCAAGAACCTAAAAAATTTGTTGAACTGTTAAATTTGAAACGTGTTTCTACATGTTACTAGAAAATTGTCTCTGGATAATAATGAGTTTCACAGACTGTTACCATCAAAAGAAGTGTAAAATCATACAAAAGCTCTAACAGAGCAAATAAAGAATTCAAAACCATGAATTATAACTTTAATCCCATGAGCTTAATTAAAAATATCAAAAGCTCCTAAACATGAACATCAATAAATAGACTTGCCCAATGATTAAAAACAGCTAAAAATTAGAGTACTAAGGCACCTGGTTTTCTGATTTTAACTTCAAGTTTTCGTCCTTTACAGCATCAACTCTTTGTGACAAATCTGTGAAAGTGCATTTCAAATTACAGCGTAAACAACATTACAAGTAATTTAACTATTACAAATACTTCATAACATAGCTCTACATGTACACATACATTGAGCATCTAACTTATTATATAATTTCAGAAACTTTTCAGAGCTAAACTTAGGTGATTGTCATTTTAAGACATAAAGTAATAGCCCTCTTCAGAGTTACTTCTTGAAAAAGAAGCGTAAAGGCTTTGTGCTAAATTACAATTTATGACTTAAAAGAAATAACTTTTCTTTGACTTTCTCCGTTGTTTAGAAGTATATTTTTTTATGAGTGAACCATAAACAAGTCATAGGGAAAAGAATGACAACAGAACAAATCAGTTCTTTTGAACCATCAAGTGTCATTTAGCATAAAGCCATGTATTCAAATGTATCTTTTAGAGAACTTGGAAAGTGGGCTATTAAAATGACACTATATCTATGTAATATAAGGTCTTTGCTCACTAGAGCTGGCATCAGAGAGAAGAAAGAAGAGAAGAGAAGAGATCCAAAATCCATTTGATGTTGTAATAATGTGGTACCTATCACCTATCAGCTATTACCTATCGCCTATCAGCTATTATAAGAGCTGTATAACAGCTATGTTCTGGTATAGTACTCTTATATTTTCAGTACGTATGAAAATATATATTTGACAGCTATCATCTACTGATACCTAGCAAAGTGCAATCAATTCCTCACCCTCACCTCTTCCATTTAGCAATTAGACTTACCATCTAAAGTATTCTGTAATTCTAATACTTCATTAATAAGTCTGTTCTTTTCTTCTGCTTCATCTTCGTCAAGGCTTTCACCTATGATAATATAAACCATTTATTATACGGCTACGATAGTATGCACACTCTGATTGGCTGATTTCCAGCCTGAGATTTTCCCATCTCAGACTGTTACGTTATGTTCACCTATTTTTCATTGACGCAGCTAAAAAAAACAGCCATATAATAAACGATATATTAACCTCACTTGCTGGGTCTGTACAGGAAAATATCAGACCTCGGTCTTTTTATACGGACCTCGCTGCGCTCAGTCTGTACTGTCAAGACTGTGGTCTGATAATTTGCCATACAGACCTCACGCTCGGTTAATAACCTCTTAGTATGGATTATTTCATCACTGATGTGGCAATTGAAGTTAAATTTGGGAATAGGCCCATTGGTTTGATGACCTCATTTTACTACCAAGACCAGAATGCCTTGTCAAAATGCTTTCTTATTCAGATTTCTCTACTCTCCTAGGAATAAAGAGACAATTGGTAAAATTTGCTGGACAATAGAAGCCACTTGAAGCATTATGGTCTCGGTAGTAAATTATGCCATCGTACAAATGGCCAATTGTTGGATGTTGTTCCGTGATGTTTGAAATACTTCAAACTTTTGAGCCAATTAGTCCCACATTTCTATTGTTTTGCTGTCACCAAAGCCTGGCCCAACAATATTACATTCATTTGGACAGGACAAACAATGTTGAACTCACACATGTAAACAACCACCAATTCATACGGTGTTCAAGCTTATCTTATCTATCAACTGTTTTATTCAAGACACCGACGCAGTCTAAACTAGTTTTCACTAGTCTCTGCTTTATACACATTGTATCCAAGGGAAATTTTACACAAACAAGCATATTACCCAACATTGTCCATCCATTTAACCACAAACACCAACATAGAACCAGCTAATGCCAATAGTGTTGGATCCAGAGGTATAAAAGCGGTCTAATTTAGGTCATTAACCATGGTGAAAATGGTTTTCGAGTGACCTAACTTGGGTCGGGTTTTCACCATGAGCCTAGATACAAGGCTAAGCTAGCCAGTGGACTTTGATAGTAGAAAATATAAACAAGCAGCGATTCTCCAACACAGAGCTCTCCAGTCGTGTTCCGAAGTAATATTCACAAGGTCTTATTTATTGTAGAAACACGCCATCTACGAAACCAAACATTCTTGCATTTGGAATGGTATATTTTGTTGAATTTGCTGTAATTTTGTACTGAACCTCTAGCTCATTAAAAGCCATGGTACATGCATGTTGGTTCTCAAATAATATCTCCATTCGAAACTCTGAAGCCGTATGCCTTGTGTATTTCTGATTCAATATTGCTTAAGTGTGCCAAACGCTTTTTAAAAGTACATGGTTAGTGAGATTACACTGTCCATGTAATGTATATAATCTTTCGAATATTGACTCGCAACCATACATACAAGGTACATAGTAGATCTAAATGTAAGTTCAACTTATAATCCTCATGTAAGGGATAGTTATTTTAATAACAGTCGTGTATACACGTATCTCGTTTTGTGAGAAAGCAACTCTTCACTGCAAAGTACAAACAAGGAGCTTAGCCATGGTTGGTATCACTAAATATGGTTGATTAAATACTCCAGTCCCTAAAATAATGCTTATAAAATAATGTACAAAGTGAGTTGTCTTTAGAACGCTCTAGGCAAAACACTAGACTGTAACACTAGAAGAAGAGTGAAACTCTTCAAGTCATTTGAGTCAATGTATAAGGTGTATAATTTATCATTGCATCACCAAAGTCACCTACAAGCAGAGTGACACTTTGTTTATTGGCACATGGTGGAAATGCAACCATCTTTGGTTGCTTTTGTACCACCGTGGTTTTGGTATCCAAACTAACATTTCTCCACCAAAGTGACATTAATTTTAGTCTTTCACTTTGTTCTCTACTAAATCATTTATCACTGCATCACCAAAGTCACCTACAAGAAGAGTGACACTTCATTTGGCACATGGTTGAAATGGGACCCATCTTTGGTCGCTTTTGCACCACTGTGGTTTTGAAATTCCAAACTCGGGTTTCTCCACCAAAGCGAAATTAATTTTAGTCTCTCACTTCAGGCTCTACTAAATCCTTTATCACTGCATCACCAAAGTCACCTACAAGCAGAGTGACACTTTATTTGGGACATGGCGTTTCTCCACCAAAGCGACATTAATTTTAGTCTCTCACTTCAGTCTCTACTAAATCATTTATCACTGCATCACCAAAGTCACCTACAAGAAGAATGACACTTCGTTTGGCACATGCTGGAAATGCGACCCATCTTTGGTCGCTTTTGCACCACCCTGGTTTTGGTATCCAAACTCACGTTTCTCCACCAAAAGCGACATTAATTTTAGTCTCTCACTTCAGTCTCTACTAAATCATTTATCACTGCATCACCAAAGTAACGTACAAGCAGAGTGACAATTTATTTGGCACATGGTGGAAATGGGACCCATTTTCTTTTCAATTGTTGTTTTGGTATCTGAACCCTTCATCTCTCCACCAAAGCGACATTAATTTTACTTCATTCTCTACTAAATCTTTTATTACTGTATCATCGAAGTCACTAAAGAATTCTTCTGCCTATATAGATGGAGAAATATTGAACATCAACGTTGTTTTTTACAGCTTCTATAGTTTATAGCTAGCATGTATGTCGTAGGTGTTGTTTCTGTTGGGTTAACTGATGCATTAGTAGTACAAATGAACACAGATCTCGCAACCTATGTTTGGTCTCTCATGGTTACAAAGGCTATAGAGATGAATACAAGTACTTATGGGATACGTCCTGAATTTGTTTGTATCAATTTTATCTTTTTTGAAAAAATACTAGTCAAAGTTTTCATATTGTTCTCCAGAGCATGCTTATTAGTCATGTCATCTTCCTTTTCCTAACATCCCCTTTACTGCTGAAAATGGTTATAATAATATACATCTATAAGTTTCCCTTGTCTTAAACTCTCCCCTAACCAAAGTTCCTTTAAATATTATTATATAACATATAATTTTATATAATTTTATATAATACTTTTTATATATAACAATTGTTTTTATAGGGGACTAAGGGCTGAGCTGAAAAAAAGTGCAAAAGATTAGCCGTAGCATATGGTGGGAATCGGCACCATAACACCAGTGATGAAATTAGCTACCCTACTCCAAGCAGCGATTTAACAAATTTAAGTAAACTGACTTTGCATTTCCGTCTTTGATGGTTTCCGTGCCCCAAACAGGACGATATGCATATAGAAACTGATTTCACATAACCAAAATGCAGATGGGAACTGGGGTGATGCAGTGATAAATGATTTAGTAGAGAACAAAGTGAAAGACTAAAATTAATGTCGCTTTGGTGGAGAAATGTTAGTTTGGATACCAAAACCACGGTGGTGCAAAAGCAACCAAAGATGGGTTGCATTTCCACCACGTGCCAAACAAAGTGTCACTCTGCTTGTAGCCGACTTTGGTGATGCAGTGATAAAATATACACCTTATACATTGACTCAAATGACTTGAAGAGTTTCACTCTTCTTCTAGTGTTACAGTCTAGTGTTTTGCCTAGAGCGTTCTAAAGACAACTCACTTTGTACATTATTTTATAAGCGTTATTTTAGGGACTGGAGTATTTAATCAACCATATTTAGTGATACCAACCATGGCTAAGCCCCTTGTTTGTACTTTGCAGTGAAGAGTTGCTTTCTCACAAAATGAGATACGTGTATACACGACTGTTATTAAAATAACTATCCCTTACGTGAGGATTATAAGTTGAACTTACATTTAGATCTACTACGTACTTTGTACATACGGTTGCAAGATAAAATAACTGAAGCAATAAATTTTTAGCTCACGCTATAGAATATAATCACGGAGAGTACAGCTTGAATAAAACAAGAGTCTTTATGACTCATTTTCAGTGAAAGATGTCCTGTGCTTCCCATGCAATTTATTGCTTCAATTATTTTTACCTATGATCCCGTTCAGGCTAGTCGCGTAGTCGCAGAGCCAGTTAGTGACAACGTTTTTTCAAAAGACTGTATAAGCTTACATTACATGGACAGTGTAATCTCACTAACCATGTACTTTTAAAAAGTGTTTGGCACACTGAAGCAATATTGAATCAGAAATACACAAGGTATACGGCTTCAGAGTTTCAAATGGAAATATTATTTGAGAACCAACATGCATGTACCATGGCTTTTAATGAGCTAGAGGTTCAGTACAAAATTACAGCAAATTC
>WUAP02131710.1:0-13740 GCA_015163945.2 Stichodactyla helianthus | reverse complement strand
TGTTAATGAGCAGTACGCTACTGAGTCTGCGTACGTTGCTTACGATTACGATTACGACGCCAGTGTGAACCAGGCTTTACATAATTAATCCCAGCAATGACTGATACACTGAAAAGTAACCTTAAACAAGTGAAAAATTAAGACCACTGTTGATTTGGTCTTATCATTATTAGTATTAATTACCTGTAAGTAATACTGTAGGTTATCTACTAGGAAAGCCATATGCATCCTTAAAAGCCAAACTCCAGTCATGTGACTAATGCATGAGCTAGTCTGGTTCTTAGCTCCCATGTGCTTGGCCCAAACACACTGTAAATCTTGTTGTGTTCGTTTGACATTCAAAAGATGACGAAACATTGTATTGTACCTTGAGAATTTAACAATATTATAAATTATTATGTGCTTGGCCCAAACACACTGTAAATCTTTTTGTGTTCATTTGACATTCAAAAGATGACAAAACATTGTATTGTACCTTGAGAATTTAACAATATTAAATTATTATATATGTTGGTCTATTTTTTCCTGCTTGCTGCAGTGGACATTGACTTACTTATCTAAGACAGGCTGTTGAAAGAGAATGTATAATGGCCACTGTACATCATAATCAATTCTTAAACAGTCCCATCCACTCACCACTATTTGATCTGCATTAAAAAAAGAAAAACTTTAACATACTTTTTTCAGACTTAACCTTGCTTATGCCATGTTTAAACTAGAATATTTACTGTGGTTGTGATTGACCATGGTTAAATTAACCAAGGTTGAGTCGAAACGTGTTGCCTCAGTAAACCATCCAAGTGTAAACACAGCCTTAGAGTTTTAATAACTGACCTGAAATCGATTTTTGCTTTGCTTGATACATATTCATATCCACCTTCAAAGTGAATAGAATGCTACTGTCTTCATCATCACTCATAAACTGGAAGCACAATATTGGAAATAGTGTTATGTCTACAAAAGGTTAAGGTGTTAGTAACCAAAAACACTTTAACCAAAGATTGATGATTTTCATCATGACTCTTCTTACCTTATGTAAAACCTGTTGAAAAAATGTGTTGACATCTGAAAAACAAAATTGTACAAAATGAATTATTGTCAGTTAACTCACAAACAGCAGTTCTAAACCATGTCTGTTAAATGCTACACAGATCAGGCACTTTTGTACAGAACTTTAAAAGGGGTGAAAATGGTTTTTGTGTGTGATCTTGATGACGTACTATGCAAAATCATTTGAACTTGCAAAATAAAAATGTTGTCCCTCAAAAATCTGATATTCAAACCAAATGAATATAACTAAAAAATTGGATGGTAAAATTTCTTTAAACCATGCAGGTAGTTTTTATTTAAGGGATCCTAGGTGCTAAGAAAAAATTAAAAAATTCTGTAATAGGGAACATCCTAAAATAACTTTCATTGGTTTTTGAGAATTTCTCATTACATACCGGTAATTTTTTCTTTTTCATCCAAATCAAAGAATGAGTCATGAAGTCAAAAATAAGCCAATTTTAAGAGATGTTTTTTGAGCTATGATTTTTTAAATGAAAAACTTTGTGCACATTTGAAGTGCTCTATTGTCAGCATAGCAACGTCTTACGTCATATTTTCATTTTCATTCCAACCTATACTTTATTGTCTTTGGTCTTCTGGGTCAACTTACTGTCATATATTAGCCATATAAAGTTTTTCAGAGTCATTTTTATTAGTGTATATGCCAGTCCTAAAAGCTTTTCAAGCCTCCTTAAGTCCAGCTCCAAAATAGCTTAGTTTAGTTGGGTCAAGCTGATTTATGTTATCACCAATAGGTTAACAGTGTGTTTAAAAACAGAAGAAAACAGGTTTTACCATGTGTGGTGTTTGCAGAGGGGGGAACTTTAAGAAGCTGTTGAGCCTTTTCAATCAATGCAGAGAATAATTCACCACGACCAAGTAAAAAAAAGTCTTTTAAGATCTGTTAAATATGAAGGACAATCTTTCTTAGTCATGTATTAAAAGAAAACATAATATATTTTATTCTTGTCAACTAGTGAGTGGTGATTAGGCAAACCTGTAAATGCCTGAGAAGTTGAGCATCTTTAACAACAAGTTTCCACAAATGCTAAAAACAATGGAAAAGATAATCAGTAATGAAAACAAAGATATGATGCATGATGGGGGAAATGTCAGTACCTCCGCTACATATGTTCTTATCTTGTCAATCTCACTTTCAAAAGCTGTTAGACTAAACTGAGGTCGTTGTTGAAGAGAATATAGTGAACGCAGAAACTCTTCTTCTTTCCCATGAACAATGGAAGCTAAAATTGAAAATGCAATGTGAATCCAAAGCCATTACTAAAATGAGCAGTGTCTCTTTTGGAATTATAAAAAAATGCACTTGAAATACTCATTCTTTGTCTCATTATTTGTCTTACTTTTTAGCGTAGAACTAGTTCCTTGTTTTGCTTCCTCAAACATCTTAACAGAATCTCCAACAAAAAGAATCTAACAAGATTAAAATTTTACTAAGATTGACTTTTAACATTCTAGGTATCAACTATCTTTCATTTGGAATGTTTGTAATAATCTGGAAACAGTGGAAAAAACTATTGATTCTTCCCTGAATACAAAAAAGAAAAGGGCAATCTTACTTTTTCAGCCACCCTGGTTGGGATGTAAGAAGGTAACATGTTTGCATTTATTCTAAATTGCCATAACACAGGAATAGTCTGCTTGTCTTCTCCTTCCTTTCAAAAAGAAAAAAAATAAAAAATAAAATAAACATAGGAAACTTATAAAGTGTTAATATTGCAAACCAGTAAATACCAGCCTGCATTTGTTTTTTGGGAAGGAAGAAAAGTTGTTTTGGGTTACCTGGGTTTGAGTGCAAAAACCAGACCTGGCGAGGAGGGGGAGAGGAGAGGAAGGAAACACTTGCAAACAAACCCCAGGTTTTTGAAAACCACCCCTTCAACCTGTCATAGCTGAGCATGCTAGTCAAAATCAGATGTGTGAAATCCGAGCAATTATATTCATTCAACAAGAGGTAAACTAACTGACATCCAGATGTATCAAAGTAAATTCAAATCTGGATACTCGTGAAAATTTAGTGGCTAGTTTAATGTCAGAGAATCTTTGGATCCAAAATACAAATTGTAGAATCTGTAAAACTAATTTTAAAGCTAAATTCAGGAATTTTGGAAAGGAAGGCTGTATTTCAACAGAAAACCCCATTTAAGCCATCCAATAGAAAAGACAGTGCAGGAACCATTTTGGCAGAAATATGTTAAGACTGCAGGCATTGAAGTTCACTGAAGTAGAAGTACCTGAAAAAAAAAAAAAAAGTCAAAAATAATTCTAAAGACTACTAACAACTAGCTTTTGCATATTGTTTTTATAAAGTACCTAAAATGAGCTAACTGAAGAATACTCTCAGATGGGTAAGCTAGTCAAATGAAAACATTACAAGAGCCTAATTGGAAAAAATTACCTGGTCTACAGAAAGAATGAAGCGAAGACAATGGTTTCAAAGTCTTCCTTCCCTTTGTTTTTCTAAAATACAAAGACTTTGAGCATTTTAGCATTTTAGCAAATAGAGTTTCGAGTTGATATAAGAATACAAATCTTTCACCTGTCCATGTTTCTAATGTGTGTGATTCATTCAGAATCACAGCTTTCAGTGAATGGCAAAAGTTTCTGCAGTTTTAGAGGCATGAGAGAAATTTCTGGTTCAATACCTCCTCTGCTGAACCAATCAGAAGCTGAACTGCAGCAAGTCCTTTCTTGCCTAGGTCAACATCTGAGACTGATTGAACCTAGATTTCAAAGTTCTCTGCTTCTTTGATCTGGTCTTCCACTTTCCTAACACTGTAGGTAGGACGGCTAACAGATCTCGAAAACCAGGGGTGTCAATAGAAGCTGGCTACTGGCAATAAACTGCTGTTTACTTAACTTCTGACCGCCGGCTACTTTGAAAATGTAAAAGTTTAAGTTTAGTTGATTCCCTCTGGGGCTTGCATTTGAGTGCAGACGTTTACTTTTCATTCATAGCCTCTTACTTTCAAAACTATTGACACTCCTGAAAACAGGTTGTTTTTTAATGCTTGTTCCTTTTCTTCCTTTAGAACTATTCCTAAGGTTGCTAAAATATTCTTTAAAACTTCTTTGAAATCTGTTTCACCGAATGAATGCTGCCATTATTGACACTTTCTGTCGACTCTAGTTGTTGACAACTTTTCAATACTTCAGTAGGTGCAGAGCCACACCAATCAGTGAGTGCATTTGTGGAGGAACACATTTTTCAAAACCCTGGGGTTTGTTTGCAAGTGTTTCCTTCCCATCCTCTTCCCCTCCCTAACAAAGTCCGTTTTTTACATTCAAACACAGGTAACTCAAAACAACTTTTCTCGCCTCTCCCAAAAAGAAACACTTGCTACATAGGCTAGTAAATACAGTACCATGATCTCTGATAACTGTTTTCCTGTTACTCCAGGAATCCCAAGGTCCCTTTCTAGGATTCCATCTTTAACACTATTAGAAGAGTCTGTGTCTTGAGTTGTTGCTTTAGTAATAAGGAACTCATTATGTCTATCAGTCAGCAAGCCATGTAAAAGCCATGCACTAAGTTGCTGATATAATACACCATGACAAATAAACAGAATCCTATGGATGGGTAAGCAGTATAAGGTTAACTAGTATAACAGGATGCTGAAATAAAATAATATATTACTAAAAAGATAAGCATAGCAATTGACAATATAAAGAATAGAATACTTACATTTCCAGGCAATCTTTCACACCAGGTATACCACAGATAGAATTTTGATACAAAATGTCCAACAATTTGCATCCACTGGCCTAACATTAAAATGTTAAAGAGCATATCACATTGTACATTTATAGGCATGTTGTATCAAAGTTATTCATACTACCTTTTGAGTTTGAATTTGATCAATCACGCTATCCAGTGAAGGAAATAAGACCTGATACTGAAAGCACATACACATGAAGTTAATGTAGCTATGTACTTAATTGAGTTACAAGAATACAATCCTAAAGGCATGGTACTCAAGTGACTTCTACTTAATTCTTACATTGCATCAGTTCTGAATAAATGATACATGTCTATCAAGCCACTGACTTACCTTCTCCAGAGAATGCTCAACATGAGACAAAGGCAAACAGGGATCCTTCAGAACCTATTTAAATAAACATGAACTTTATTGATACAGTCAAATGGATCCTGAAAACCAAATTAACGATATGGGTAACATGACTCTTCATACCCTGCCTTCCAATTCCACTAAAACTTTTCTATACTCCTGCAGTACTTGATCAAGGCCTGCACAAAAGGCTTGGATGTACAATCCATGAGAGTGGCTATTGTCAGAGTCTGAAAGAAAAATGCAAACAAACTTGCAGATTTGAAAACTTATTAGAATGTCAGGGGTGAGTTTATTTATACATTAAGGGATAAATAAATTTCCAATGATGATTCAAGTACTAAAAGGGAAAGACACTAATCAAACAAAAAAGTGGTAAAAAAATGCTAATTCCAACCATTAGGTTGAAAAGATGAATGAGATTCATTTCTTTAGATGCGTTGTCATAATAGACCTTTCCCAAATTTGCTTGGATGATCACAAAACAATGGTTTCAAGTC
The DNA here is from genome assembly GCA_015163945.2 of Stichodactyla helianthus. Classification (NCBI taxonomy): domain Eukaryota; kingdom Metazoa; phylum Cnidaria; class Anthozoa; order Actiniaria; family Stichodactylidae; genus Stichodactyla; species Stichodactyla helianthus. The sequence continues at coordinate 8,102 of WUAP02131710.1, read as the reverse complement.
GAGTTTGGCCTTGATAAACAAAAGAATCAAGTTCAGTCTCAACTTGGAATCACTGTTTCATGATCATCAATAAGTGAATTTGGGAAAGGCCAATCACCACTAGGAAATAAATATTATCTGAATGCAATCATTATGTCTGTTTGGTTTCCATTTGTTATCTATACACAAATGCAATCTATTATAGTATAATAACTAGTAGTTTGTTTCTAAACTTTACTCACACTCACCACAATGCAAACTTAAACCATATAATTTAAAATCTGTGATTCAACATTATTGGTGAGAGGACAATGCATTTGCAGCATAGACAACCCATGTCCCAATATAAGAGTAAGACTAAGATAGCCATATTCCAAAAACATAGGACCCAGGGTTATGCTCCTTGACCCTAACCTCTGGGTAATACACTACCGGCTGAAGGACAACGTAGATTGGCTGAGAGAACAAAACCAACAGACAATCAAACAAAAGGAGTGCAACTTATCTTTTGTTTTTGATTGCTATTGTTTGCTTCGTTCTATTGTTTTGACATCTTTTGTATGCTTCTCTCAGCCAATCTATGTTGTCCTTCAGCTGGTAGTCAGCGATCCCACCCTCTCTGCAATCCCTGGGAGTAAATAAATGTCAACCGATGTCATCCTAATAACCTAATAAGTTGCAGAACAAATGCTAGTCTCCTTACTGTTCCACTCAAAGCAAGTGTGATGAGAGATGACTTCTATAATTTACTCCGAATATATATATGAGTTTAAATAATGCACTAGTCAATTGAAACCCCCACATTATGGGACCCGGGCCAGATAGGGGACTTTGACTCAACCACTGATCAAAAACAGTCAAATTCCCGTACCCTGGGACATATATTTCAATCAAATGCCCCTACCCATGAGAAAAGAAGAGCCAGGTGGGGCGTACATCAAGAGTTAATTTGAGTAAAATGCACCACCCCATGGGGACTGATTATCAATCAAAATTGCTTCAATCCCCCAGTTATCCCCCTATCAGACCCGGGTCCCATCTGGGGCTTTCAATTGACTAGTGCATAAATACCTTCGGCAACAAATCCTGAATGTTTGTTGATAAATCCTTGAAAACTACAATAGTAGGATCCAAGTCTACATATTCTGTTCAGAAGAGTTACTTCGCAGTCATGAATGAATGGCAAATCTGCAGCAACCTTCAAGACAATGAAGATGGTTAAAACTAGAGAGTTGTAAGCTTAAATCTATTTGATTAAAACCCGGGATTAAGAACTTGAAATATGTTTGACGCCAACCTGTAAACCTTCCTCGCGCTTCTGCAGAAATATTCCGCCAGAATCACCTGACAAGGCTAATAGTAATTCGTGCAGCATTCTAAAACAGCTGTTAATGCGGAAGAGACTCACTTCTACAGTTTGTTTTATCCGCCATTTTGGTTGTCACTAAATGACATGCGCAGACAAGTGGCCCACAAGACATTGCGCTCCTCTCAGGCGCTCTCTTTTCCATTGCTTCTGTGTGAAGGATTCTTCTCTAAATAAGAGAAGAGCAAAATGAAGGTAAAATTATCAGTTTCTTTTTTCGTACACGAAGAAAATAATGGCTCCATAATAAAATCTGTTTATTCGGAGTGGTGAAAATATGTTTTAATTGTAATGATGGGTCCTATATCTTTTACTGCAAGACAGATTGAGTTGAGGATTCGAGAGAGGCTACGTGTAGTTCTATCGATTCCTTCACAGAAAGATCTTATGTTATACTTTTTAAATGATCTGTTTCCTATCATTATCACATCGTTTCAAAAGCTCTGATCTTCCGTCATCAATTTAAAATTTTACGTAATATGTTAATGTTTTCTACTACGCTTATGCTAACCTTTATCTGCTCGTGAAACTCCTGTTTTTACACTACTGTATCGACTAAACCTAAAAACCGTCAAGAAAACATCAATGGCGTTAACGTTAGGTTTAAATGGTACATTTTTAGTGTGATTTTAATGTTTCTGTGACCTCATCAGCTCATGGACATCTGGGTGGTTTAGCTTCCAACGCAACAGGGATGTTATTTGATGTTCAAGAAGCTGAATTAGACAGCTGTCTGGTTTGTAGAAATACGAAATTGGTTTTAAAGTAAATAATCATTTTTATATACTTTTGTTATCGTAGCTCAATATTGCATATCCAAATACTGGTTGCCAAAAGCTAATTGAAATTGAAGATGAAAAAAAAGTGTAAGTGCACAAATTTATAGAATAGATAAATAGTTTCCTTATTCACATTTAGATTAAGACAACAATAGTCATACAATGTTTCATTTGAATTTGGACATATCAAAACACTTAGAGTGTATAACTTTTACAGGAATGTTATCATTTATGTACCTGGAATAACCAAATGTCAGCAGAATTTCCTCAAAGTTTTCTGTAAATTGATGAGAGCGGAATTTATCAGTGGCATTTTCTTGACACACCGAGTGGCTCTTCATTCACTAATTCCAATTGGAATTTAGAATGTTGATTTTGGTTAGAGAGGAAAACTTGGAAGAAAACCCTTGAAGTGCAGGAGAGGATAAGGTTAAGAAATGACAAGCACATTCACTTTCTCTCTGTTTTTAGGAGAAGCTTCTATGATAAGCGTATGGCTATGGAAGTGGCTGGTGATTGCCTTGGTGATGAATGGAAGGTAATATAGATGTTGGGAAAGTGGCAAAACTGACTTACTGCTACACTTGGGTTTGAGTTTTTGGAGAAAATGTAATATCTTTGGAACATTTTTGAGGCATTGTGTACTGGGATACATCATGTTGGTTTATAGTTGTAAGTTAAAGCAGCTCCATAGCTTAAAGTAAAATTATGTATTTCATTTTTTTAGGGATATGTCTTCAGAATCACTGGTGGTAATGACAAACAAGGATTCCCCATGAAGCAAGGTGTTATGACAAACGGTCGTGTCAGACTCTTGTTGTCAAAGGGTCACAGCTGCTATAGACCACGCCGCACTGGTGAGCGTAAGCGCAAGTCAGTCAGAGGTTGTATAGTTGACTCTGCACTTAGTGTCCTGAGTCTTGTGATTGTTAAGAAAGGTGAACAAGATATTCCTGGCCTCACTGACACCACTGTTCCACGTCGTCTTGGCCCCAAAAGAGCAGGAAAAATTAGAAAGATGTTCAATCTGTCTAAGGAAGATGATGTCCGCCAGTATGTGATCAGAAGACCACTTCCTGAAGAGGAAGGAAAGAAGCCTAAGTCTAAGGCACCTAAAATCCAGCGTCTTGTCACCCCTGTGGTTCTCCAGCGTAAGAGGAAGCGCATGGCTCTGAAAAGACAGAGAGCAGGAAAGGCCAAGCAAGAAGCAGCCGATTATGCCAAACTCTTGGCAAAACGTGCTAAGGAGGCCAAAGATAAGCGACACGAGACCCTTATGAAGAAGCGAAGAGCATCCAGCTTAAGAGATTCTGTCAGTGCTAAATAATGTAATAAAATAAACGAGCTTCAGTGAACAAGAGAGTGTTTGTTTTTTGTTCCTTTAATTGAATATCTATTTATTAGCTTAGAGTGGTTTTCATTAACCTGTGAAATACACTTAGGCGTATTATACTTTATTACACTTTGGTTCTTGTTTTTCATTGTGTCTATCTGACTATTACACTCTAATTAGTACATTTTGGTTTACGGGTTAATGAAAACCACTCTAAAACTTCTTCAGTCGTAAAGGAGTGGATGGCAGAATAGGTCAAATAGAGGAAAGACTGTTTCATCCCAAAACCATGAACATTTCTTGGACAAAATAAAAGGAAAAGATGGAGAAATTTTAGGCTAATGAAGATCGTTAACTATTCATGAGTTTGACAATGAGAGTTCTTTCACTGTCAAGTCATCTATTCATGGTTCCAACCAGCAACTTAGTTACAGTTGCTAAGTCTCACCATAGTTAATAGAGTGAGATGGTTAGGAAACCTATTGTAAGTCTGTTCACTTTTTTCAACTGTGACCATGCACAACCTTTTGTTTTACCATTGTTTAAACATCATTGGCTACAGCTGAACGAATGAAGCTTAACGCTTCTTTTGGATGCTTGTTCGAAATACTGGTATAAATATTAGTATATTTCAAAGAATAATCCAATAGAGAATGTTTGAATTCAGTCATTTAGCCGTTTCTGATGATGGTACTACAAAAATTGTGCACGGTCATGACCAGCCCAACATCAAAAGTAAACAAAGAAATATAACAATAGGCTTCCTAACCATCTCCCTCTCTATTAACTGTGGTCCCATAAGCTGAACAAATTAGCCAGATTATCTCAGCATTCAAAACTTTGATTGCGGAAAAGTTATATATTGTTTCAATTATTTACTGCCTCATGAAAATAAAATAAAATTCCCTTGTAATCCTTGTAGTTCCCTTCAAAACAGAAAACATTGTTTGTGGGGCAAGATCTTAATTCCACTGGGAAAAATCCTGCGAAGGTGATTGGTTGCTATTGTTTTGGCTGGAACCATCAATTCACTACTTATTTGGGTATAAGTGGTGCACTGTCATTAAGTAAATACTTTAAAGGAAATGAAAACAAATCAACTGTTAGATGATACAAAGGTGAACAGACTGGAATTCTTATTTTTGTGAGAGGCCAAATGGCCCACTTTCAATATTTTGGTTGAATGATCACAATCAGAACTGAGTTGAGGCTCTGAGTGAACAAATCATTGTAATTTTATTTCCCTAGAGTCTCACTGTAGCTACTGTGTGTGATAACTCAAAACATTGAAAGGAAGCTATTTTCAAATGGTCCCTTTGTAGATGACTGAAGAAAAAACATGGAAGTTATTATTTTGAAGTTTATGAATTCCAAGATTAATTTTATTTCATTGTGCATTTGTACTTGAGACCCAGTTGATCAAAGCCTGATTAATTCTAATCCTTTTAACTTTCTAGGTTTTAAGTGTAGGATAATCGTTGAGTACTGCGGCTTATTGGAAATAATGACTGAGCAGCGCATAGCGTGAGGTCATTTCCAATAAGCTGAGAAGCGAGACCATTATCTAATTTAATATATACTTTCATTGTTTAAGAATAATGCCCTACTAAACCCCAGTGATCTCAATAATTACCTATTCAATAATGACCTCCCCAGGCTTTTAGCTACTTAATTATCAATTTAATAAGAGTTAACCCAGAAATAGCACTGATCAGGCTTTGGACAACTGGGCCCAGAATTTTAAAAGATGTAAACAAAAAAGAGCACAGTCACATCCAAAAACAAATTATTTACAAAATATCTTATTTTCTAAATTCTATACATTAATGCAAAGTTATGGCAATCCAAGGCCAGATAGATCAGTGTCTATAGGTGGTAATTCAAAGTCTTCAAGGGAACTTGAAATATTACTGTTGAGATCACTAAGATCATCCATTCCAAACCAATTGCATTCTGAAACAACAACAGTAGTTTGACAATGGTTTAGAAGTATTGTTTAGGAATTAACCAGTGCCTTTATTATGGTTATCAGTCCATATGTAATTTACAGGAAGAAGTGATGATATGCATGCATGAGATGAAAGAGATTTTAGTTAACTATTCTGACCTGTTTCTGGCCTTGTATCTGTTTCTGTTCTCAGAACATCAATGCCAATATTGAGGCTGGTTTTGGGTACAGGATCTAAACAACCCCTGTAGAGTTCACTGACATTGTTTAAAATGGTGTGTATGGCTGGACCTCTGGGAAGAGGCTTCTCTGTAGCAAAATCATACAATAAGCATGCATTACTGAAACCTGCTTCAGACAATGCCATAATTATAATGAACAGTAGTAGCACATGACAAAAGGCCTTTCCCAAGATGTGGTTGAGTGAGTCCTGTACTTACCAATGCCTCGATTTCATTACCTACCATCGTGCACTGAGCTATGTACTAATTTGATACAATGGACTTCAGGATGATTAAACAAAAGGAAAGAAGAGTTGTTGATTAAACAATATGTAATTTACATAATAACACCATGAAGAAACTGCTATGGTAATGAAATTGATGCTTTAGCAAGTATAGGTCTCACTCAACCATATCTTGGGAAAGGCCTATTATAAATTACAATTTATAAATATAACCACAACCACAAGGAATTGACACTTCCATCTTATGACTGAGTATATGAAAAGTGGATAAATGGGCTTCCTGTGTATTTGATACTAGCAAAATTCTAGTTAGCTACAAGATGAGAGAATGCATTAGCTTGTGGTTCTCAAGTTCAATGGGGTTCAAAAGGTTAAATCATAGAAGGTAAGACCAAAAGAGGTTATGAGTAAGTACTTTGTAAGGCCCCATATTATGTGCATAGGATATTGGTTATTGTTACAACTCTCGAACATTGCTTCAATAGCAATGCTCAATCTATATTATGGGCCTCATGGACTATTTACCCAGAATCCTCCTCGGTTTTACCTTCAGTGATTTAACCTTTTGAGCCCAACAATGTTTTTTCAATTTAGTGTATACTATGATTTCATTATAATAGCTTCTACTTGCAGCACTTCACTTGTTGTTGGTGGGCAAATTTAAGATTTGATGTCACTGTAAACAGTGAATATCACTATACTGTATGAATTCATTATAATATGGTTTTTAATTGGGTAACATCACAATATCCATGCCATCTGGCTTGCATAGCAGGTCCACTAGATTGCCAATCCTCCCTTCCCTCCCCACCAACAAAAGGCTACTGCCATCTCCTGACCTCTCCCCATTCATAAAATATGAGCTAACTGACTAGCTGTATCAAAAGTTTCTTACCTTCATCAGTGAATGGAATCATGTTTTCCTTTTTGAAACAATCTCTCCCAGGTATTGAGTTCTTGCTTTCGTTAATAGATTGCACATCTCCTCTCACCTGAAAGGCTTGCTTTTTATTGTATTTGGTTGATAATGGGACGGCCTGTTTGGACAAACCTTTACCAAGGGGGGTAGCATTGCTTATCCTTTTTGTTCTTGGTGTTTTTGGTTGCAAAAGATTTTGTTGGTGATTAGACTTTAGCAATGAAGTCTTCTTGGTTAAATTACCTGGAGTTTTCAGTGTGTTGCCAACATCCCCAAGGGCACGGCGTGGTGTAGCAAGAGGAGCATTTGAGTGAAATGTTTTTGCAGGTCCAAAACTTCTTCCTGGGTAAAATTAAGCCTTTTAGTAATAATTCATATTACCAAAGACCGTTTACAATGTTCAATGTATTCCAGTGCTTACAACAGACAGCTGATGCTTACCTTGAACTCCTTTCTTCACCCTAAAAGCTGGTTGTGAATTCTCTTGATCAACGTGGGAACGTACCGAAGTAACCGAAGCCATGTTTCGTTCGTTAAATTTAAAATTAACTTTGGAGAACAGTTTAAAGGGTATTTCACAGACTTACAGCAATAAAATGACTTCTACTTTATGCCACTGAAAGTTTACCACAATTCTGCTGCTATTTTCTTCACTCTTACTGACTCTTACTCGTATTTAGTTGAATGCGACAGATCAAACACGATTCAAGAATGGCGCTTTGTGGTCGATGCTGCCTTCGTTTACACGGCTAACCAATCAAAGTGCTTGGTGCAAAATAAGTCGAACAGTTTTCGGAAATTCGATAATTTTTCGTATTGATATCGGAAGTTCATATCGGTTCCAGTTCTCCGCACGTTTTTCAATCCAAGATGGCCGCCACTGGAAGTAAGGAAGAATCTATTCTTTACGATCTTCTCGTCAAGGCAGAGTGGCCTCTGGATGGAGAAGTTTTGGTAAGACTAAGAAATAAATTTCTCACTTCTAATTTTGCTTTTTTTGAAGATGAAAAATTGTTGAACGACCAAATAAATACATTGCCTTTTTATTGATGTTGATGAGACGTATCGTACGTGGGAAATAAAATTAGACCCAAACAATGAACGAAGTGTCTACGTGTCCGACAGTCGGACGGGGTTACAAAAGAACTCCGTGTACGACAGTCAAAATATTTTTGAAAATATTATAAAATCCACAGAATCTCTTACATTGTAACCATAAGAAGTTTGAAAAGACGTTCAAGTTGGGTGCCTCGAATCTCGACCAACAGTTTCTGTAAGCGCTCGGCTCTCTATAGACGAGTAGTGGGACTTA
>WUAP02131699.1:0-13741 GCA_015163945.2 Stichodactyla helianthus | reverse complement strand
AGGCGGGCAGCAGGGATGATGTTGAAGTTATTGATCCAGATACGAATGGCGAAAAAAGGGGGGGAGGGGGGGGGGGGGGGGAGGGGGGCGGGTGGGAACCAGCGCTCAACCTCAAAGGCGATTAGATTCGACGCGGCAAAAGTTCGACGTCTGAACTGGGCCTTAGTCTACGGATAAAAAGTCGTAAAACGTAATCCAAAATAATAATAACATGGTTTGTATGAATAGCGGAATGTTAGGCACCCAACACAGTTGATATTTTAGGCTCGTTTTAAGGGGTTTATATCGCGTTTTTTCGCGATCTAAATTGCCTAAATAATCCTGCCATGTTAGTCAATGTCAACATTATAATTCTAATTTACTCAAAGATAACATCACAAATTTTAAAATCCATCTTCTGTATTTTCTAAACATACTTTTAGCAAATGTGTAGTTGTGCCTACTGAGAGCTAAATTCTTTAGTAATAAGGTGAAGTTTCGATATTTTGGTAATCAGGGTTTTTTCGGATGGATTTCCCCAAGAGCTTTAGATGTACATATTCCTTTTAATCCTCTACTCAATAATCGAATTGTCGCCTTCTCAAATGAGATTTCCGCTCTGTGTTTGTTCATCTCTACAGTAATGTCAATAGTCAATTTCAAATCTTTGACATCTCATGGAAAGAAGGAAATGCAGGAAAAGTTTTTTTCGTTTTCCAAATTGGGAACAAATTAGTAGAATGCAACCAAACCCAACAATATAATTAGGGGACATGAATATCCCAATATTCTTTGAACATTTATTCCATTTTTTTGGAAAAATTACGTCCCATTACTGGGTTTGGTAGCATTTTTCCAATTAAAGAAAGAAAGAAAGAAAGAAAGAAAGAAAGAAAGAAAAAGAACTAGGAAGATCGTGTATTTTTCATCATTTTCAAATAAATGATTTTCTGTTTTCTTAGCAATTATATCCTAAAGGAAAGCGAAAAAACTGGATCCTTTTGATGAACAAATTAAACTGGGTAGGAAATGAACTAAACTCGTTAAGAAAAGTACTGATTTTGAAATATCATCATCGATGGTCTTTCTTTCTTTTGTTGACGGTTCCTTATGCAATAAAAGCAACTGAGGCACAATTATTCCAGTCAAATTTTAAGGACAACACTGATATTGTTAGTAACCTTATGCACATGATCTATAGCCGCTGCTGAATCTTTGTACAACTAACAACATATCATATGAACAAATAGTTACGAAACACCAAGCCAGCTGGGTTTACTCTAAAAGGCTGTTTGTTTCGTTTGTTTCGTCTATTGGATTTTTCAAGCACAAAATACAAATTATAATCAGCCCACTCGCATATTAACTAAAAAATTATGACTAAGAATAAAAAAGAAAGAAAGAAAATTCCGTATGAAAAAGAAAAAGATTTTCTTTTCATGGTCCGTTCATTTAGCTTGTTTAGTCACGCCTCTGAAGCGAACTGGTAAAGAGGAGACCTATATTCACGAGGTCTTGCTACTTTACATGTTTGTTGAGCTAATTTCACTCCAAGAGACGAGCGGGAGACTGGTAACAAGGCATGAAAACGAGGTCAAGTGTGATAGAAAAGAAAGAGAAGTTGAGAAACAAAATGATTGATTGAAGCGTAAACAACGAACTTTGATAAGATGTGTCATATTGATTTTACCTAAGGAGCCTGGCCTCGTGCCTCGTTTTCGTGATAGTCGGTACCAGTCTCCAGAGCTGAAGAACGCCTTGTGAACGCTCCCATAATTCTTTGCGATAAACCAATATAGAGAGACATGATCATTAATCACGCGAAAGCCAAGTTTATTCCCAAGAGAAAAGAAAACCTTCGTTCATTCCCGAGTGAACTCGTTCTGAAGTGTTTAAATGTGAGACCAATAGGGTACGTATATGGTCGCCACGTGATTTAAGTCCACGAGAGATCTAGAAAAACAGATTAGATCCCAAGGTCGCACAGTAACCATGACAACCAAATAAATAGTAAGACATTCAATAAAACGACTTTAATTATCTTAGAAGAAAAGTAGGCTTTCTTGTTTAGATGAATCCAGGTAACACTTGGTGGTTACGATATTCAGTGTGTCAAGATTGTACTGAAGATTAAATAAAACCCTTCAGGCCAGATTAAAGTAAGCAAAAATATAAACGAATCTTAAGATTTGGACTCAGGGAGACATATTAAGAATTCTCAGACATAATCAAAGTCTTCAGTTAATATTTGTAAGCTTGAAAAGTTGCGAAATCCAAAATATTTATTGGATTATCGCTAAATCACTCGGTAAAGAGTGATGTGAGATTTAAATGAAACTAAATGAAAGGAAGTGAATGGAATTAAACTGAAGTTAATGAAATAAACTGAGATGAGATGAAAAGGGATTGAATAAAGTGAATGAAAACTGGAATAAAATGAAACAAGATTCAAATAAAACGAACGACTGAAAGGTCTTAGGGTGCGACAGTTCCAGATTATAATATTCTTTTAGATCAAGACTCCTGCAGTGCCTTGTAAATCACGACCCTTGAAGGTTCATTGCAACACTGTTCAACACAGACGTACCAACATCACAGGAACATCAAAACACATTAAGATTATTCTTATAAAAGGGCTCTTAAGTTTTTTAATTTACTTGAAAGTCAGTAATAAGACATGGAAATAGATGTTTTGTAAGACAGCTTCTCAGAAGAGGCCACTACTTTTATAGAGTATGCCGGTAATACTTAGGCGGTCTTGTCCAAAAGAAAAGCATTGGTTAAGAAAAGACAATATAAAGACGAGAAATAATTTTGTTGCCAGTCTAAGATTAAGGCTTTTTCTGATTAAGAATAAATTTAGATTGATATTGTGGAATGACCTTATATGACAGTGTTCTTACAACGTTACGAATATCTAGACAAACATAATTGTATCATTATGAATCTGTTATAGCGGGGAGATGTCTCTGAGATATTGCACTGAAAGCAATCAAGTGTGAAGGATATAGAGAGACGTTATTCTGGTCTGATAGAATATGAGGTTCACTGACCGCTAAGGCTGCTGTCTGCTAAAAACAAACTTAAAGGTAAAGTTGTAGGCCATAGAAAGAGAGAATAAACTCCAAGATAGACATAATTGCAGAATTATGTATTTTGTTCATTAACGGTTGACTATGTTCTTTGCATTTGTTTACAGCTTGAAATCTTGATAACCAACGAGCTTTTTCCATGTGAAGCAAAACAAAGAGACAAAAAGTATAAAGATAAGGTAAAAATTGATAAGTATGAATTATGATGGATAGAAGATATGTCCACTAATCAATGATAAACGAAAAGAAGGAAAAAAAAAAAAAAAAAAGGGTAAAGAACTCTACAGGTGCAATAAGCTATCTCTGCCCAAACAGAATGGGAAAAACTCTAAAGATTTCCTCGAATTCCCTGTAATTTTATTCGTTTTCTTGTGTGCGTGAGCGTGTGACAATTTATGTGTTTTATTAATTCATGACTTTAGGCTTCAACAAAGACTCATTGTTCAAATCATAGATCGGTATCAATTCGCTTTAAGGATCCCGTTAATGTGGTAAAAATAAAACTCTATCCGTGATAAGTGTAAGGGTTGTACTGAGTGTTTATCACAGGAAAAAAAAAAAAAAGAATTATGGTGTGCGCGAGCTTGCGCAGTCACTGACAAACACGACATTTCTGCGCATGCTCCTTAGACTACGATCCTGTGTATGACATCATTGCTATTTTTAACATTCTTCAATGTACTAATATTAGGGACAGGACATTATTAACAGGGGGTTCAGCATTTTTTAGGCTTGAAAAAGAGAGATCTATGAGAGACAATGGAAAATGGAAAATGCACCAGCCCCCCTCCCTCCCCTCCCCCCAATAAATGACCGTTCCTTTAAGTATAAGCATTGTGATAAAGATATTGATACGTATTTCGTAATTTTTCGATTCTGACTTTCCACACCATTTTCCTCCTTATTCTTTCATGCAATTCTAGATTATATTTTCCTCTGCTTTCTCCGAGAACACATATAAGAAGAGTTTCAGAATAAACTTTATTTATTACAATTTTTACTTTAAAGCTTTTCAGAACAGGCTATTTTTTTAGTATTTTCTAGAAGTTTCGATGTAATGGAGGATGTGTAATAATGATAATCATGATTAAGGCTTAGTTTGGATTCTCTAAGTACTCTCTTATATTATGCAACCAGACGAACACTTCAAACATGTCGCCAATGAGTCAAAGTTCTCTAAATAATTAATTTCTATGTGAATGTTCAATATCTTGGTTGAATTAAGCAAAGACGCGGTAATGAGATCTCTGTGCCTCATATAGCTGATGTTATGACTGGTGAATGCATATGTACAAAATATCTCTCGCTTGTTTATTAATGAATTCATGAGATCCAATAAACTACTCATTTCATTTCACAGCAGTAGATCAGTTTGCTTCGTACGATTTAATGTTTTTATGATTATTCCAGGAGTTCAATAGAGCCTTTAAAAAAAAGCATAAATAATATTGCGTCGTCTGCGGAGTTTTTTTGTTTTTTATTTTTTGTGCTATTTGAAGTTCCCCACCTTAAGTTCGTTTGGTACTCTTGAAGATCTCCCTCGGTCTGTATAGTAGTGTTCATCCTCTGCAGTACAAAAATTGCTTTAGTTGGGCAAGGTTCTCTAGCATATTTTAATATTTTTTTTCCAAGTCAGAAAATATACAGCTATTTGAAAAAACGTTGTCAGAGCCAACAGCAATAGGCAATAGGCGATAGGCGATAGGTCATTACAATACCAAATGGCTTGTGGATCTCTTCTGTTTGTTTTTTGAAGACGGTCGACTAGTTGATGATGCCAACTCCAGTACGTGAGCGAAGATCTTAGCTTGGAGTCCATTTAATTCCTTTATGTGTTGCAATGATCTATCGCCTATTGCCAATGGCCTATGGCCTATCGCCTTTAGGTCTAAGAACTTTTTTTTTTTTTTTTTTTTTTTTGAAATAATTGTATATACAATGCGATCGCGTTGGTCTGTGTTTGTAAGACAAAGTTAAAATAAGAAATTGGAAAAGTAAGAGACAAACATAATTCAGACGCTAAAGTGTGGCTTTATTGAACTATAGAAATAAAAAGTACAGAAAAAGAAGAGAGGAAAATGGAAAAAAGAGAGCTTTCAAAGAAAAAGGATTGAGAATTGTTAGCATTTAATTAACTGGTAGTTGATGTCACACGTTTTATCTGCTCTACAACATTAAACTACCATCAATTATTCTCCTTTCTAAAAAGTGTAAAGTTGATTCCTCCTTTAGTTGAATGACACATTTATTTTGGATAATACTGGAAGCAAAAAAAAACATCGCGAATACCCCGTGACATTAATATCATATCACTGTAGTCTAAATGATATCAACTCTTTATTTTTTTAATTGTGTATTAGACTGTACTCTCTTTTGTCATTTTTATCTATTTTTATTGCATTCAAAATAACTGAGTCCACCAATCAAGCAGTGATATCGTCGCATAATGCATGTGGTTCCTCGTGATCGAGTCGCTTCCTGTGCACCAAAACCTGTTGTTATTATCGAAACTATTATTTCGTGGGCGTGAATTTCACTGAAACCTTGCGCAAGAGAGGGAGAGAGGGGGCAAGAGGAAAGGAGCCTGAGAACTGTTAACCGGTTAGAAGAAAAGCTCTTGCTACCTTGTTAAAGAAAAGATATTCATTTTTCAAAATAAACTGCAGCACGCCTCTTTTACCTTCATTTACACGGTCTTCAGACCTTCACATCGACACTCAAAGAAAAGTTGGTTTCACTATTTCTCCAAAATGTGTTTTTAAGTCAGTAAAACAGTCTTATCCGGCGATCTCTGCCGGCAACAGAAAGTGCATCCCAGAGAACTAGAACTTATACATCAAATGTTATTTACAATTTCACTAAGAAAAGGTAAATAAAGTGGATGAAACTCATCGGAGGTACTGGTAATAATGAAGATATTACATCCTGTATTTTTCGCGGCAGGATCGCTATGCAACGTCTAGAAGTTAGCAACTTCAGACAAAGTTGCTCTTCTTCAATTTGTGAGTTATTGTTGTATTCAATTATGTTACAAACAACAATGCATTTCTATCAATCGTCGGTCACAGCTTTGATAAACACTGATGCTTTCTGTGCGAGATCATTCATAATCAAATGTAACTTGTTGAATTACTTTGTATCGACACACTGGGCCATCAAGTAGATTTATATATGCATATATCAATCAAACGAAGAAAATGATCTTTTTGACCAAAAATCTCAATCAAATGCGACGCAAAGGAGCTCATTTTACCTCCTCGAAATACTATACCATGAAGGGTCTTGTTCCCAGATAAGGGAAGGCGGTGACTCGAAGCTGCAGTTGTGGGGAAGAAGGTAGGGAATCAACGCAAAAACCCCGCCCAAAATCAACTGCTTTGAAAGCTTTAATTTAATAAGAGTTTGAAGTAAAAGTAACCTTTAGTGTCCTTGTAACATCTAATCACTTTAATGCATAATTGTAGTTTTTTTACTAACTATTGAAAGAATAAATTTCATAACGTAGGATGAGATCTCGACTGATCCAAATCAAGAAAACTTTGGGCATACAAATGGACATGCTAGTTTTTCAAGTTCAATTTAAATTAAAAGAATTCAATTGATACCAATGATCGACTCGATATCGGGTACCAAGTTAAACTCATAGCAAAGATTTATCTCTACTAGACTTGATTCAGTTCGTTTATGTACGAGGCCCGATGGGATACCAGACATCGTTTCAAAACTGTATTAAAACTTTTCGTATTCCATGCAGCTAGAAAGATATAGTAAGTGAAGAAATGGATAACTTTAGCTTGTTTCGCTAATTCATAAATTAACTTTGGCGTCAATGAGTCTAGCTAATAGATTTGCACTCATCTACAAGGCTTCATTTGTGTCATTTCTGTTTTTTCAATCTGCGTTAAAAGGACAATGGCAGAGTGTTGGAGAATGTTTTTGCCATTATTTCAGATGACTGAATGAGATTTGTAGGAAAAATCACTCGTAAACGAAGAGTCTTCCGGTAAATTACGTTTTATTCTAGTAATTGATATTCACATGAATGCTTTGAATGAATGATTGACGGCTCGTTACTCTAACCACATCATAAAACGAAACCATAATTGAAAAAATAGTTAGCATATTCGTGCAAATATCAGTGTATGTTACGTTTAGTTTTAAATGAAAAGAAAATGAGAAAATGGATAGTAGAAAAATGGTTAAGATCTGCAAAGTGAAGTATTATATGAGTATTGTTGGCAAAACGATAGATGGATGGATGGATGAAGAAATAAACTAATGAATGAATGAATGAGCGAGCGAACTAATAAATTACTTAATGAATAGATGGATGGATGGATGGTTGGATGGATGGATAGATGGAAGAGTGAAAGATAGGAGGTTTTAAACTGTAACATCATCTAAAGTACGATAAAGAAGAATGACAAATCTTAACAAAAAAGTAAAAATAAAATACACTCATTAAGTTCAACATAAAAAATTCTATTTTAGTTCACAAAAACTTAAAAAGTCAATTTCTGAGTCTTTGTTGTTTAGTAATGGAACAGCTTGCCGGCAAGTATCACCAAGGTAACAACGCATTGACTGCTGCGACGAGTCTAGTATACATTATAAATAGTATACACCAAGTTAATTCAGTGTTCATGCTTGCCTCGAAGCACGAGCAGATGTCATTACTCTCGTGGAAGTACTTACATCAGGGCAAGTCTTTGGCTAAGTACGACAAAACCATCATCAACATTACAAAAACCATTAAAAATTATGCTAATGAAACTCATCGGTAGCGAGAAAGCGTCGGTCCGAATGCACTGATATCAATAACTGAACACCTTCAACTATAAGGTATTTAGCTTCGGTCTCTCGGAGATTCTAATTGTCAATAGAATTTCATCTTTATAAGCATTGTATAATTTTATGATCTCGGCGAAAGCGTCTTTGTACTTAACTGTGAATGCAGCCTCACCGAAAGCAGAGAATTGTAAGTGAATTTCTTTCCCTTTTCTCTTTTTCTGGGAATTATTTCGATGGAATTTTGGGCGAAATTAGCGAGTACATTTATCCAATATGATGGCACCTTAGTTCTACGGCCTGCCTAAATGTGCTCTCTTAACAGAAGCATTCTGTGACGACACAAACAGAGATATATGTAAATATGACGATCCCTGGTCTGCAGGTGGATGGAGCCAGATCATTAATTGATCCCTGTCTGTTCTTGCGTTGGGAAGCGTTTCCAATCCACAGAATTTTGGTCAGAATAGTAGAAACACGGTTTTGCACAGCCTCACTTCTCTGGTGAAGGAGTTGTCGTCGATAATCGTAGATCGTTTGGCGAATGGTTGATGTGAGAACGACAGCCTAGCCTCCTATTAACAACATTCAGTGTGAGTTGGTATTCTGGTAATACAAAAACCATAGATTTGTCGCCGGAGTCATGAGAAATGGATTTCTATAATACAAATACTTTTTAAGCGAAGACCAAGAAATACGGTCCATTATATATGACAATCAAGACCAGTCTGTACTAAACACACCACTAGATTTTTCCGTGTTTATTTGGGTTCAAGAAAATCTTCTAAAGAAAGGTGTAATCGGGATTGAAATCTTTTTGGAATGACAGTATGGTTGGATGGTTTAGGTTCGAGTATTTCTTGCTTGGGATCAGTATTTTGAGATAGTTTGATTGTCATTGAGGCTAGTTCGGTTATGGTAGTAGATTTGCTATCCATTGATCTAAAGGTATACAGACTCTATAGTACCTTAAAACACATACACACACACAGACGCTCTAGCCATGGTGTCTCAATCTAATTCAAAAATTTTTCGATTTGACAGTGTTTGGTTGTCGTGGTTAGAAGACAATGGCAATGCTCAAGGATAGCAGACGTTTAGCTACATAAACCACACGGCACAGATGGATTTCACCGCCAAAATTGGAGGTTTTTTTCGTAGTATCATTAACCCAGATATCGAAGGACAAAACTCTGTACAAACGAACACTGACCAGTAAGTAGGGAGTGACAAATTGTTATTTTTGGCATTTATTTTATTTTCCATGATTCTCGCTTTAAATCGTAGTTATACTCTGTTTAACCATTTTATTTGAAATTCGAACTCACAAAGCCGGGAAAATACAAAAGCTGGCCCTGGCTTCCTTTTCAAAATGAATCAAACATCTAAATCCTTAATGTCAAAGACAAGGTTTTTTACCGCTTTCGCTTGTCATGTGTATGCATTATTCATGTCTGATTTTTTGTTCGAGCCAGTGTAGTGAGCGCTTAGAGAAAATACGTTGTGAATAAGAATCGTATGCAGTCGTTCTTCCCAGCTGTTTCTTAAGCTAATTGTAAAGTCAAATTATTATCTAATGCAAGATTACATATTTCCACCTTTTTCTTATGTTTGTCATCCATAACTCTGAAATATTTCGAATTTTAAAAGACTTTCTAAACATGCTGTCAAATTGATCTGAAATCTAAGGCGAGATTCCATTTTAAGTCCTTAAGATCTTAGAACTACCAGATGGAAAAGCAAGATTATATATTCATGGCTTTATATATATACCCTGTGTAATGTAATTCAATAAAGAAAAGAGCCTTTATGTTTTATTCTTATTTCTTTCGGTTATGAAATTACGCGGAATTGTAAAAATTTGAATAAAAAATAATAGCGATTTTATATTTTTTCCTATAATTATCTTACACCTGAAAACCGGGTTGTGCCGGTTGCCGAATGATTCATGTCTCATCCGATGTTTTAAGTTTTATTTATGCACAAAAAGTTAAACGTTTGAAGTGTATAATAACATGAATACTAATACTTGAATACTAATACTTGAATACTAATACTTGAATACTAATACTTGAATGCTAGTGTTGTGGAATCGTCTTACACTATCGTGTCTTTTTTCTCTCTCTCTGTAAATACAGTGCAACCACAACATCAAGCGACACAACAGCGCAGTCAGAAACAGAGCATACGACAGACCGTGAGTTGGATTATTATGACACGGATCAAAGAGACACTAGCGACTTCCAGGGTGAACCCATCTCAAGGAATCGTCAGGGAACCTTCCCATTAAGTAAACGAAACGAAGTTTCTTCCAAGCTACAGGTTCCTAGAAGTCCTCAGCCGTTTCGCAGGCGCTACACTTTAGCAACTTCTGGTTCTAATCTCGGCGCGAGTAGCAGCTCTCTACCAAATGGACGGACGGTTTCTCACAGAGCTTCTACAAGGAGCGCTGGTGAAACTTATTCCGATGACGAAACAATGGTCTCACGCGCGGCTAGAAGAAATGAATTAGCGGGCGGGAGTTTTTCAAGGCATCGAAATGCTGATTCTCCTAGCAGATCTCAAACTCCAACACGACACTTCTCTAGCAGTAGCTCAGCTTCTGAGAACATGTCAGACAGCCATATACGAGGGGTAGGCAAGCTTAATGTTGTACTGGACTTCACAAGCCATACCTCGAAACTTTCCGTAACAATTTCGAAAATGGAGTTCCCGCCATACCAGCAGCGTGATCAGCAGTTACTAGAGGTCAGCGTTATGCTCCTACCAGGAAAGCGCCAAAGTTTCCGTGCGAGGCCAAAAGACTTTAATGAACCAGTTGCGATTTACCTGTACCCGCGAGACAAGGTCAAGGATATGTCCTTAAGATTTCGATTATACGAACACGGATCGATGGGTGCAAGGCACCTTCTAGGGGAAGGGACATTAAGGCTCAGGAACATCAATCTTGATACTGAAATGGTCCCTGTATCAGTGGACCTACAGCCTCCTGGATCTTATGTCCCAGAAGGAGCATCAGGAGCTATCATGTATGAAGGAGAGCTTGCTATATCTGAAGAAGACAGACCAGAAATACTAATATCCCTGGAGTATAGAAGACTGACTGGTAAACTATTACTGGAAGTGATCAAAACGAGAAACCTTGGAATGCTCACGGACTCCAAGGCTAAAGAAATGTTCGTTAGTGTCCGACTCATCGGCAACAATGGAGATCTTATCAGTAAAGGACGAACGACGCCCAGGAGACATATGGTAGACCCAGAGTATAACGAAATGTTTTTATTCCACGTTCCTGAACAAGAGCTGAATTCAGTAACAGTTCTTATTACTGTTACGAGTGTTAGTAAGACTCTTGGGAGAAAAATGAAAATAGGTCAGCTCGCTTTGGGGCAGAATTTCAGTAGTGAAGAAGAGCTGAAGCATTGGTATGAAATGACGAGAAGTAAGGAGAAATCCATCGTACGCTGGCATAGAATAAATGAAATTACATAATACATATAGCATTAGTTAGAACAATAAGAAATTAAACCATCTAGATATGGCTAGAAATTGCGCCCATCAAAACCGACCAATGAGGAACAAGTACTTCAGCGTGTCAAGATCTGATTGGCTGAATTGAACGAGGTACGAAACTAACAGGCCATGTTGCAAGTGTGTGCCTAACCTTGAAGGCTCTCTTAATAATATCTTAATATAATAATAATAATAACCCCAATGGAACCGAGAAAGCATTTAAAACTACTTAATTTAAACGTCTGAAGACAAATGCAGTGTGCTTATTTAAAATAATGCTATTGATATCAGACTAAAAAGCGTTAAAATTGTGAACTAATTAATTATCAACTCAAAAGTGTGTTGAAGATGAAACATCATTTGTAGATGGCATTTCAATTATCAGTGAAGGTTAGTGTCACTGAAGATGAATATCTGTTCCCTCCTTATCATTGGAGTGTGTTGAGTGCTCCAATAATGTCAAACTAACTAAAGGACACTGCAGCGATCATTCTGTACTCAGAGTAGACCAATAAATGAAAGATGATGTTAAACGATTTTTATTTCATACTCACTCAGTGTTGTATTGTTACACCTGTTTTGATATTCAGCAATGGCTTTGGCTCTTTAATTCAGCATCTCTAGAATGATGAAAAAGTCCCGTCATTTTTCACGATTTTCCGGCAGCATTAGACAGGATATCGTTGAAATAAACATTTTAGATCTTAAAATAATATCAGTTTGGTACGATTTTATAAGCATTTGCATTCTACAATTGATAAATAGGAGATAAAACCCGATTACAAAGCTAACTGAAATCTCGACAAAATGGCTTCTTTTTTTGTGTTGGTAAAAATCACCCCAGCGGCAATGCATCTTGGATGAAGATAGGCCCTTTATTGTCAGTTATCAACGGTTTAAATGCTTTTCGCGAAAAACTGTATTCATTTGTGTTCAGATGCTACTGTATTTCTTGGCAAACGGACGTGTGCTGTCTTGTACGTTCGCGTTAAAATAGCCAGTATCTTTTGCTATTATATTGCCGTGAGCAAGTACTGTAACGCTTGAAGATCTTTGATGACACCTAAGAATAGAATCACAGGGAAGGTAAGTGAATATATTGCATTTAAAATCATACAAGGTAAATAGTCCACTTTCGATATTTTGGTTGAGTGATCATACACAATAAGAACTGAATCGAGGCTCCATGGAAACAAAGAAATCATTGCAATTATTCTTTTGTTTCCCCGGAGCCTCGATATTAACACTATTGTGTGTGATCACTCAACCAAAATATCGAAAGTGGGCTATTGTGTATTTAACGTGCACATTCAGTTGCCAGGTTACATGAATACCCACAATGCCTTTTACTGTCATGCGCAGTAAGAACGCAATTTTTTTTCAATTATGTCAGTGAGTCAAACTAAGTTTAAACTAATTTCGTTAAATTGGTAATACCTTAGTAAGATAAACAAACCACTCGGCTAATAAAATCTAAATTCATACAAAACAACGCGTTAGTTTAAATATATTGGAGGTGTTTGTTTGACTTGAATCGGCTCGTCAAGAGGGGTTATATCCACTGCAAACACACAATCAAATATTTATATTGCTAATAAATCAAGTGCTTTGTTGCCCGCTTCCAAAAAGATAATAATTATAATAACCTGAAACAGCTGTAAGATTTTCATTAGAGATGGAAACCTGCTTAGTTTTTACGAAGTTCTTGGGTCATGTTCAAACTGTTTAGAAAAATAATATCGAAATCAATGTCAACAATGTACTTTTTTCAATGTGTATACTAAATATCACTTGTTATCATTATCCTACATTAGTACTGGTAATCATGATTGGGACTACTCAAGATTATTATTGGTAACTGATCTGACGGATTATACTTCATCCTTTTACCCTCAAAAAGACTTGTTTTTATCTAATCATTAATAATTCGTATTTTCACAAAAGATGTGATGAAAATGACACAAAATATAACAAAACCGTGTACCATAGTCCATGCTTTTTGCCCCAAAATACTTGAAAATGACCCATTTTAATTTGATCATCGATCATTTGTATTTTTCCAAAAGGTGAGAAAATGACCCCAAATCGATCAAAACCATGGGCTATAGTCCATGCTTTTTGCCCTAAAATGACTGAAACTAAAAATGGGATAAATAATTAATATATTTTCAAAAGGTCTGAAAATACCTCAAAATCCATCAAAACCGTGGGCTATAATCCATACTTTTTGGCCCAAAATGACTGAAATTAAATGTGGGATGAATAATTCATATTTTTTTAAAAGGTGTGAAAATGGCCCCAAATGTATCAAAACCATGGACTATAGTCCATGCTTTTTGGCCCAAAATGAAAGAAATTAAATGTGGGAT
>WUAP02131688.1:0-13742 GCA_015163945.2 Stichodactyla helianthus | reverse complement strand
TTCTTGAAGCACAGAATGACAGATGTCATGTCATACCCCCAGACATACATTTCTCCTGTAAATTTGGCAATTTTTGAAAAATGTTTTCTCGGCCATTATGACACCTATTACATAATGAATCTTTGCAGGGTTACTAAAGTTGAGGTGCTCTTTCTAGTGCTGGTATTAATTTTTCACTCAATTAAATTTTTACTCATTCAAATTTGTGGCCACCATTTTGGTAAAAGGTCTATTTAAGAGAAGTTAAAATGGGCCACAGGTTTGTCAGTGTCCAACTGTTAACTGCTACCCTCTGTAAATAAGGTTAGTTGGTTGATTGATTGATTGATTGATTTGCATTTCTCTGGGAATAAGGAGGTCAATTTAACAATTCATGTTCATTCCCTTCTAGTTTTGACACACTTCACACAACTAGTTCCATTCTGTTCCATTAATTCCCTTCTACTTTTGACACATTTCACACAATTAGTTACATTTTGTTCTCATTTTTTAACCCCCCCGGACCAGCTCTGGGACTCTAGTGTCACTGCTACTAGTAGATCATCCTCTATAACACTAGTCTCTACATTAAGTAAAAACATCTATTTTGACTGTGTGTCCTTTAACCTGTAAACTTTTGGGTGTGTGTAGTCTTGCAACACCAACAGTTGATTTAAGAAGAATGCTTCCAATTATTGGACCTATCATTACCAAGGAAAACTGAAGATTAGGCACTCTAAAATACGATGAATTCACTTAGTACTGGACTCTTTACTTTGGCTGTAATGTTTTCCCATTTCAGATGTGTCATTCCCTTGGGTTTTGTTTCTTTGTTTCTTGGAAACACTTGAGAAGATACATTAATATGGATGAACCTCAAACAAAGAATCTTATTCCCAAGAGGATGACACGTGGTCTGAAATGGGAAAACATTACGACCAAAGGAAAGAGATCTATTATTTTTCTGTTAGTACCACTTGTCAGAAAGGAAGAATTAAAAAAAGTCAAAGTAAAAAATTATTGAAATTTGACATACACACACACAAAATGCAATGGTCTCATTTTTCCAATCTGGAGTGGGAAGAGGGTAGTGGGATTCTTAAGGCAACAGAAATAAAATTCTGATCCTCTATCTCTGTAGTTGTAAAAAATTGTAATAATGCTGTCAACCTTCATCACAGTCCATTTCTATGTCCACTCTTGCTGTAAACTCATCTGGAATCCCAAGAGAAACTGGACCTGAAATGACGACAGTATTTCAAGTGTCAAAATATTAGAGTGCTTAGAAACTGGTCAGAAAATAAAAGGGAGGGGTGGGCTAGAAATATTCAATTGTTGAAAGGCAAAAAACTGGTGACAGTGCCCACCCCTATAAAATGTCTCATAAAAATGATAAGCCAGCCCTAATGAGTGGTTCTTTTTCTATAGATCTACCCCTTAGAGGCTCAAAAAAAAGACCCACCACCTGTCTTCCAGTTTTTCATAGCTGACCCCCCTCCTCTTTTCCTTTCTGACCAATTTTATATTATGTTTATGTGACCCTGACACAAAATATTTCCTGGGATTTCGCTAGTTGCACATGAAAATGTAGACAGCAAAATGTATGTAAACCATGGCTAAAATATTCTTTCATACCAGGATCTGTTTTCTGAGGTGCTTGAAAAAGAATCCATATGACATGAGGATCTATGGAACCAGTCTATAACATAATGTTTGACAGTTAGGAAAATAAAGGGCTATAAACACTTGAGGGAGAACTTAGTGAGTTTGTTGTCCAACAGAGATTGCACCTGGACTGAAATAGCCAGGGGCAGAGTACCCATCAGGTGGGTACATGTTACTAGGGTACAGCTGCCTTTGTACTGTTTGATTAGGGATGTGCCCTATCACAGTGTTAAGAGAAGTTGGCCCAGTATCAAATCATACAGATATGTGCCAATAGCCTATGTTCGAGATGTTTAGAAGAGCTACCTTGGGAGGTTGGAGTGAGGTTTCAGAACGAGGCTCCCAGGAATAGTGGACAGTTTGTTAATGTTTCCTTGCAATCATCTGGCTTGAAATGCTCAGAACAGATGGTAGGGTATTTGGCACTTTGAACTTGCCATGGAACATTGAAAAAAGCTTTCCAAATCTTTCTCAGTAACTTCTTGTCCAGTGGAAAAGCATGAAAAGACAGTTGATGGCACTTCATGGAACTGTTTTCAAACAGGGTTACAGCATAATAGAAAACCATTGAAAAGGAGTATTTTTTAAAGGATTTTAAACAGCTCCTGCATGCGACACAGCTGTACATTCCTAGGAATTTTCCTGGGAGCCTCGTGCCAGAGCTTTGCCCCAGCCTCCCAAAATAGCTCTTTCAAACATCTTGAATGTTGGCTATTGCTGGGTTCCTTAGGAATTTAGACTGATCTACCACTGAGCTACAGAGAGACTCATGTGGTAATGGTCACTTTACTGGGTTCCTTAGTATATGGCATTCGGCCTGCATACTGTTAGGTACTTGAAATGGCCAATCTTTACTGACCTAATTTACTGACCTAATTTCCAATACCATCCCAACTACCCCTGGCCCTGTAAAGGTTGCCCCTGCCAAAGAAAATCTCTCTGCTATGCTGGTTAAAACTAATGAAAGAAATTCTCATACTAACCACTGCTTGGGTGCCACTCAATAAAACTTTATGAATAGACAAAATACCCTTGTTGGTAGCACTTTTAGATGGCGGAGTTGATGACAAACTTTTCTTAGGTGATGTGTCAGCATTAACAAATGAAAAACAATGAAGAGAGGTAGCATTCTGTTGAAAGAGACAAGTATAAAACAGTTGTTTCACATAGTGAAAGTGGTTTAGAATTACTAATATTGAGAATCCTAGTTTTCTAGCCAAGTTCTGTACTTACAGGTGTTATAGTGAGTCTTATGGGAATGGCTGCCTTGCCCTTGTTGATGAGTCTAAGTGGACGGGAATGCTTACTGTTGGTGGCCATCTCACCAAAGTCCACAACCTGGCTGTCCTCAGACAGAATCTAGAATATAATGGAGGAATCTAACTCATATGTAAAGCAGCCTTCAAAAGAGTTTAAACTTCCAAATTTCAGTTAGGAGAACCCACTATTGGAAAATGCCATAAATTTAAATTTAAATTTAAATTTTGAGGGCGATATGGAGAGATTTCCTTTGATAATATGAAAACTACAATCATTTGCAAAATTAGTTGAGACATTCCTATTTTTGGGGAAGATTTGCAAGTAATAATCAAACCTTCCCCCACCCCCACATCAACGTTGAGCTGGTCAGACCAAAATCCCAGCACATTTTGAAGGTCATTCAACTTTCATTAGCGGGAAGGGGGTAGAGAGGAAAAAGAACTTTGAAAAAGAATGGTGGGGGGAGTTTTGGAGATTTGGCATGGTAGAGTACTTATGTCTCGACAATTTTGCAAATGATTGTAGCATCTTGGCTACAAATACCTCAATATCAGGCTGCTCAGCAACAGCCTCAAGGGCAACAAGACTGGGCAAAGTCTCTGTAGTCTGCTGGCCATCAGAAGCAACAGGAGAAGAAGTTACATGTAGTTGTGCTGTGTGTACACCTGCTAGACGAGGCTTGAATATAACCTAAAATGAGAACCAATTTAGAATTGTCATCCAACATTGGTTTTCAGTTTTCAGACTGATGTGACAAAGTCATTCTTACCTCAATTGGAATTGTTGTGTGGGGATTAATGATAAGCCTTGAAGGTACAAAGAAAGGATTATCTACGGAATTAGTGACTTGTGCTCCATTTACTGTACAGTAAGCAACTTTCACCATACAGTAAATCCATCTACTGCTGGAATTATGCAGGGTAAGCAAGCTACGTGTTTCTATGCCAACAGGGCATACAGGGGGTAATTTAACCTCTCCTGGTATCACTATGGGTGTAAGGGAGCTTGCAGTTCTAGCATTCTGTGCACCAGATGGCTGGGAATCAGTGCTTAATGTTCTTCCTTGAGAAGCCATGGGCTGCCCAAGCTGAAGTAGTCCTGGAGGAGCAGTCTGTAGATGCTGTTGTCCCTGCTCTGCAGCAAGAGGGACACTGCCTTGTACTTGCCAAGGGAATGTTTGTGTAATAGTAGCAAGTCTTGGAGCAGTTGCAGCTGACACAGTATTCAGATGCAACGGCTGCTGGGTATCTGAATAAAGACTGTAAGGGGCTACTTGGTGATTTTGATGTCCTACAGAAATTGCACCTGGACCTAAATAGCCAGGAGCAGAGAACCCATCAGGTGGATACATAGTACTAGGGTACTGCCTTTGTACTGCTTGATTAGGGACCTGCCCTATCAAAGTGTTAAGAGAATTTGGCCCAGAGTTTTGTGGAAATGCTGTATAATGCATAGGAAATGTCCCACTCAGAGGACCATTCATATTTGGCATGTAACCTCCAGGTTGTGACCCAAATCCTTGTGGAGCTGGATACCCAAATGTCCCAGTTTGCCCAGGAAACTGTGAGGTCTGAATAGTCACAGGAGATATTCCAGCAAGTGTCTGTGGTTGAACATGTGGTGGTACCCCAATTGTAACTGGTCTCATGTAGCTTGCAGGTTCACTAGTCATGGAGGGCATGGGCAGGTTAGATGATATACCAACTGGATGTCTACTTCTAACCACCTCAGCTTGTTGGTAAGTTGAGCCTACCTCAGTTTTTGGCCAGGAGTGCCTACTTTTACTCTCTGAATAGGGAGATTTGGCATACACAGTGTTATCATATGACCTCTGCAATTTCTTAAGAGTGTATTTCTTTGGAGACTCCATTAAAGTCATATCTTCTGACCCCACTGAACATGAGGTCATTGAAGCAACAGGTTGAAAGTCAGCTGAAGATCTTCTAGTCACTTGCTTGTCAGGAGACAAAGACTCATCAAGCTTCTTTTCAATCATGTTTGCCCTATTCTTCAAGGGGTCAACTACATGTCCACTTGGCCCATTCTGGTCTTTTACAGTATAGGTTTTTCCAAAGAATGGTTCAATATGATTGTTACTGAAGGGATCTGGGGGTGGGGATAGTGGGACAGCTTTTGTTGGGGAGACAATGGTGCTGTTTTCAATCACTGAAACATTTTCAGGGCTATCTTGGACAAACACACTAGAATTGATAGAATAACTAGATATCATGTCTTGTGGAGGTGACCTTGTGGAGTCAAATGATGAAGTGCACTGTAAACTGGCAGGTGATGCAAGCCCTTGGTTTGCAGTGCTCAGGGATGTAACACTTGCAGTTGAAGTAACCACATCATGTGGACTGCTTGATGCAATGGGCTTGATTGATTTTAGTTTTTCAATTTCTGGACTTTTGTTCATTGGTTCTAATTCTTTAGAAGAAAATGATTGGTTAAATTTGGACACATCAGTCTCTTTTACAGGTGACACCTCCAGAGTCTCTTTATCTCTGCTATCAACTCCTTTTTTCTTTTTGGCTTCAGAAGCAGCATTCAGTAGCTGTTCTATGTGTTCAGGTGGTATGTTTATAGCTTTAGCAATAAATTCAGCAAGTTCATGTTGATTGAGAGAACCAAAGCTTCCTGATGTCAGAATACTTGACAAACTGGACCCTGTGTTCTTGGCATCAATTTCACTTACATCACTTGTACTAGATGCTGTTTGATCTTTTGGTTTTTGATTTTGCCTGCTAAAATTTCGTCTCTGCTGGGAGCTTCTAGAACCTATTACAAAAAAACGAATGTTTGCTAATTAGATGTACAATGGCAACAGTTACAAGGTAATAGTGAACAATCTGTCGGTAAGGTAACAGTAAGTGGTAGGTAAGGTAACGGTAACATACAAAGAACAACAAAAACAACAACACCAGTAGCAACATTATCTCCTGGCTATAGCCCAAATCCTTGATGTCAGACCTTGAAGCTGTGTTTTACTGAGGAATTTGGTTACAAAAATGGAAAACCCCTATTTTTAAACTGGGCCTACAATAGGTACATTTTCACATTTCCCACATTTTCTATTACAGTTTAAAATCTTACCATGAGATTGTGGTCCCAAAGAAGCACTGCCTTTAGATTTCTCAGCACGGTCTTGCCCATCAACCACTTTCCTAGCTGCTGTTGCCCTATGTCGTTTACTTGTCAAACTATGCTTACTTTTAGATAATGGAGCATCTTGTACATCTTGATTTTTCAAAGTTTCTTTAGTCGTGCTAGCATTTTTACTGCTGGATGGCAAGGATTTCACTAGTGGCCCTGTATTTTCCTTATCAGGGCAACCATCTGGTTCCCTTTGTCTTCTGTGTTGGTGCTGTTGTTTAGAGTCACCAGCACTCTCTTGACTTCCTGTCCTTTGCTTTTTGCTCTTTTCTTTCTTACCTACGACACTCTGGACACTGCTTTTACTGCTTGAGCTGTGGGAACTATGCACACTTCCCTGGCTGCCTCGCCGTTCCTTTGCAGACTCATGCCTTGATTCATCATGTTGAGTATTAAGATTGACCTTCTTTAAATCAAATACACTCTCATCTTCTTGGTGGGTTTCTCCCTGTCTACTGTTATAGCTCTTGGGTGCTTTCTTGACTGTCTTTAATTCTTGGTGCTTTGGATCAGGAATATTTGTTTGTTTGTTTGGAGTAGTTTGGAATAAGGAATATTCATCAATTTTTGGTGGGTCCTCAAAATTTTGCTGTTCTGCAAAAACACTGGAAATGAGCCTTGGAGGTGGCTGAGGAGATGGAGTAGTGATGGAGTGGCTATCCCCAAAATGAGGCTGAAGTAATAAATAACAGATAATGTATTAGATAACAATTACCATCAATTATTTCAGCCTGTTGCAATGTTAATGATTTATATACTAGCCTAGCACCTTTTCTATATACTAGATATAATCAAAGGCACTTAAATGTTTAATGTGAATTGAAATTGCTTATAAAATTTACCATCATGAGAGATGGTTAGTAATGAGGTGTAGGCACTGAGCTATGGTCACTGCCAGAGTTTCTTTACATCCTCAGTGCTTCTTTTACATCCCTCTTAGATGCAGGGTAAGGAAGTGTGGAGAGCTAAGGCTGCCATTTTAAGTGCTCATCTGAACCACTTGAAAGTCTAACTGTTTGTAGATGTAATTACAAAGGCAGCACTTTCTCCAGGGTTCGAAATTCATTTTTTAAGTAACAAGCTAGAAAATGCTTGTGCATTTGAGACCTACAAGCAAAACTTAACACCGACAAGCTGAATTAAAACATCTTTATTTGTTTTTTATATTGATTCATATATTAAATAATATCAACAGTGATTCTTAGCACTTCACTAATTTCCATCACCATGGGGTCCATATGGCATGGTATTTGGTCGACGACAAAAACAGCAAGGCGTTCTTTGATCGGTCACGTGACCGGTTACCAGAGTTGACCTGGGTTCTAACTGAGTAATTTTCAAGATGGCGTCTGAGATGTTTGTGTTCGCTATTCGTTCGTGCATAAATCTCCTTCCCAGCCAGGAAAACAAACAAATACACATAAAATAAATTTCAATCCACCTGGTAAGAGAAGGATTTCTCACAAATTACAAAAGAAAAGTGAACTCACAAAAAAATTCGAGTTTATTTATTTTCTATTGGCAAATTCAAAATTTAACTCGCATTTTGCGAGTTGATATATAGGGAATTTCGAACCCTGTTCTCCTCAGTTATTTTGGTCCAGCCAGGGCTTGAATCTTATTTTTTTCCCAAGTTATGCACAAAACTGCCTAAGACCCCCCCCCCCCCAACTCCAACACATGCATGATGACTCCACTTTTTTATTTCCTTTTTGAGTTTCACCTATGTTGTTCTTTGTGTAGACAAAGTTTGAAAAAAAGTTTATTGCAGGATCTATGAGTCCCAAACTACCTTTTAACAACTTTCATCCAAAGTACTTGCTGCTCTCTTTTAATACTGACTTTAACGTAGGGTAAATTAGAGAGCAAGATTTCTTAATAAATGCACTTACTCTTGGCCTGTTTGGGTCTGAGCTATGAAGTGAACCCAACTCTTCTGATCCAGCTGATATGAAAGCTCCAAGTGAGATGCGAACCTCCCCTTTGTCATCAGGATCATTAACTGCCACAATTTTTGCCAAAGAAGATCTTGCCATGATGCAGCTTTCATTGGGTATGGTCCAGTCATGATTGTTGGTGACATCGGCTGGTGAAACATTTACCTGAAGGAAGAAATGTGTACTCAAGAAATGGGTCCTGAATCACAGCTACTACAGATTAACAAGTAGAGGATTGAAACTGAGGGTCTGGGTGTTTAGATGGGTTAAGACCACATTCTCCTTAAT
This sequence comes from Stichodactyla helianthus, assembly GCA_015163945.2. NCBI lineage: Eukaryota > Metazoa > Cnidaria > Anthozoa > Actiniaria > Stichodactylidae > Stichodactyla > Stichodactyla helianthus. The sequence continues at coordinate 5,460 of WUAP02131688.1, read as the reverse complement.
ATAAACTTGTGAAACACTTGGTGGAGGAGAAGGCTAATGTTCCTGCTCCCTACCCTTCTGTAGTACCTACTTGTGTGATGACAAATGCAACTACAATGTAATTTCTTGATAGACCTGAATCAAACTTTTCAGACAGTAGGATGCATGAACAAAAATCAGCTCAAAATGGATAATGCCATTGACTACTGAGGTAGCTTTCAACTATAAGAACATAGGGGTCAGTGAAATTAAAGAGGAGTTATGTTGTTTTGAGATGCTAGTAAGTTGATGGGGAGGGGAGGGGAGGGGAGGATGTGTTGAACTTTTGGAAGCACTATTATATGGCTTTGTTTAAAACTTTCCTAAGAGCATATAGTTACATAATGGTTACAAAATTTTGTCCATGCTGGAGGTTATTTTCAAGAGAGACCAGACCACAATAATACATATTGCATGCAAACCTCTCAAGATTCATTAAAAACCTACTGGAGCATCAAACTGGTGCTCTCTTTCAAAGTTTTTTTCATCGGCTGCTAGAATAGCTTCTGGATCACCTAAGATAAAGCACAAATAAAGTAAATTGAATGTTACGTTCTTGCATTTGTTAAGGGCCTAATTTAAGTCATAAACCTGGAAGTCTGGTCTCACAAGCACAACACAAGAACAAGCATAAGTAACATACACAGACTCAGTTGGGCATTGCTCATTAGCAGCACTAGTTTTTCTCAGAACATAGTCTGTGTGTGACGTTGCTTATGCTTATTTTACTAGTGAAAACCAGGCTTTAAGGGGCTTGTATTTGTACTTCAGTAAACTCATGTTCACACTAATACAAACACAAAAATAATGTAAGTGCAAAAACTGAAAATTTTCCATGTCATGTGCTTGCACTTCTTGTCCTTGTGCTTTGCACTGTAATTGTAATACCCTAGTCCACATATAATTTTGCTTCTACTTGTTATTTCATTTGGATTGCTACTAGTGTGAGCCTGGCTTAACATCTTGCATTGCATTTCCATATTAATGTTGTGTACTTGAGCTTGCATAGGTTACCTGCAGTGGTAAAGTCAATGTTTTGGTCCTCTTTCCAGTCAGCACTGTCAACAACTGAAGGCAAAAGGAAAAGTATTGTCACTTTTTTTATATCAATTGCAAGAGAGGTAAAAAGGATAGAAGGAGTTGTGAAATGAAAAATATCAAAGAAAATGGGCTCATAAGTGAATGCAAGAGAGTATAAAGAATAAAAGTAATCAAATTGAAAGCCAACTAGGTATTAGACAAAAATTAGGACAGGAAGAGAGCTAGGAGATAATGGAAAGCAGAAAAAAAAGAGAATGAAGATACTATGAGAATGGTAGAAATTAAATGAAAGAAGAGGAAAAATTGAAAGAGATGACAAGAAGGAAGAATTATATGAGCACTGTAAATAAGTACTGGAGTATAACAACAAATGAATAATTACCTTCATTCTCAAATGGATTATAAACACCAGCCATGATAGATGATGAGTAACTAGCATCCTGTGACCAGCTAGAGAAGGGTATTGTCTGTTCCCCAGACCCTCCAGGTGTTTGTAACCTCTTAGCTGATGGATCTTCATGAGGCAATCTTGCATGATGCACACTGGAAGCTCCTAAGAGGAAGCAAAAAAAGAACCAAAAGTTTAAATCATGTCAAATTCTATGCCAATCCACAATGCCATCATTGAACTTTTGGCAAGTTAATTATCTATTTCCCACATAATTGCCAAGCATTTAACAAAAGCCTTAGTAAAAACCCAGTAATCTAGAATGTAAAAGATGTGCAATCAGTGCCCAACCTCAGTGGTAGTTCACTACTCTGTGACTAGTGAAAATTGCCTTCAGGCTAGTAAAACTTTCCACCAGCCAATGGATTATCTCTCAGCTTGTAACTTCTCATCTCTAAAAAACTAATAGGTCAAGTGAATATTATCTGTTTCCCAGTAGAGAAAGAGGGGAGAGATGGAGAACTTCTAAGGAAAAACTTATGTTTTATACCACCACTGAACAAGATTGAACCTGTTATACCTAGTTGAGTAGTTAGTTGTCCTTTTTTTCTGATGCCCTTCTCTGCTGTTCCACCTGCAGCATTATTCTAAGATAATTAAAATGTGTTATTTAGAATTAGTAAGTACATTAGCAGAGACTAAACTACTGTTAAAACTGATCAAAATGATCTGAAAGACAAATTGAAAATAGGCCTTTTGCAGCAAATAATCACATGACTGTAACTGGAGATTTTATTTTAAATATTCAAAATGAATCATTAAATTTCTAAAGCCTAGGGTAAAATTGTTTATGATGTTATACCAAGATGTTATCTCAAGATACTAAGTATTTTCATAGTTTGTTTGCCATCCAGTGTAGCCTTCCCCAGGGGACTGTGAGCTCAATTTATTCACTATAAATGAAGTGGTATATCATCACATAGCTGTTTGCTGCAAAGGGCCTATTATCATTGTGACACTAGATTGAACTGGAGTTTAGAAATTGAGTTTTTGTGAAAAAGGAAAGAAGGAAGGTTGAAGAACTAGAAGAAAAATATGTGGCAGGTCTAGGCATTGAAGCTTTAGTGGATAACATCAGTGAGGCATGGCATATCTACAACATGCACCATCCGCGCTTACTGTCCAAACAAAATAAGGGACTAGTCATTTTATGAAAGGTTGAAGGGAAAAAAATAATATAATTGACAAAAATTTTATTCATGACCCACTGCTTCCCCTACATGCAATCCCTGTACACTAGAGAATCTTCTTAAACACTTTCACCTTCACTCTGCTGGTGTCACGTCACACAGTACAAGGTCATTTTCTTTTTCGTCATCTAACACCTATGATTTCTCTCTCTCCCTCTAGCTCCCCATCCCCCATTTTATAAAATTTAATAATGACATGCCCCTAAAGTGGTAGAAAGTAATAACCTGCACATCATTTTGATCCTGGGGAACAGGTGAAGGTCTGGAATTCCCCTCAAACAGGATACCAGGTGTTGCTCTTGTAGTCTCCTCCAACTTGTCTCTTGGTGTTGACTGAGTAAGAAAACAAAAGGCATAATACAATGCTGAAAATGATGGTAGAAAACATGGAATATGGAGAAAACTATGGAAAACAGCTCAAATGTACAATAGACCAAATCCACTTGGGTATAATGTTTTCCCATTTCAAATCCCTTGCAAATATGTTCTTTGTTTAAGGTTCATCCATATTAATGTATCTTCTCAGGCACTACCAAGGAACAAAGAAACAATACCCAAGGGAATGACATGTGGTCCAAAATGGGAAAACAAATACACCCAAGTGGATTAGGTCCATTGAGAAGTTTGGAGTGAGTCTTCTGTTTTTTAAATGAAAGCTCAGTTGAGTGAATAATGAAACATTAAATAAATGAGACCATTAATAGAGTCCGGCAGTGGTGGTGGTGGTGGAGGGGGGGTAGTGGGGAAAACTTGAGCTGTTTTGACTGTAACCAATCACAGAACATGAAGTTGCTGTTTATTCAATCAATATCAGGACCAGCATGATGCATCACCTTGACATTAACAGCTGTGAATTTAGAAAGGTCTATTGATGTTTACCTTCCACAACAAAGAGTTATCTACAGCACTGACACCTCCAAGAAAGGTTCCTTGGAATCCAATGGAAGAGTTGACACTGGTGCCAAGGTTCAAGATATCAGAGTGTCCTTCTCTTAAGTTACTTGTTCCAAAATTGCCATGACCTCTGGCTGGGGTTCTGGCAGTGAGTGTCTTGAAAAAAAGTATTTTTTTATGAATAAAAGACCATGGTAATCCAATATCTAATCAGGAAATTTAAAAATTTAAGGATTCCCTGAGGGTGGGGTGGGGATGATATCTGTGCCTAAGTTATGGACCAAAAATTGGCCAATGAGGGTGCATTAAATTACCTTGCCATATAATAAAATTAATTATTTTACTCTTACTATGATAATAACACATCTAACCTTATCCTGTTCATTGTCAGAGATGGTTCTGAATGGTGGTCTTGGGGTTAATCCTTGAGCTTCGAAATCAATTGATGCTGCTTCTGTTAGTGTGTTTTCATGGTCTTCCTTGTTCCTTGAACTCTCTAATATCTGTTTATGAAACAACAATTTACCCATATAAGAAGGAAGATTTTTGTTGTAAGGTACCTACAGACCTGAGGCCAACAACGTTTCTGGAATCTAAACATGCACAAAGTGTTAAAGTACAGGAAGACCGTCTATCACCCTATATCTACAAGAATATACCTATGTCATACCCTACCCACTTCTTGGTAACTGTCTTCTCCCTCTGTGTAATTATAGCTATTTTCTGTGACATTACTATTTAAGATCTGTATTGTACTATTAACCTGTGATAAGTGAAAACTTCCATCCTGGGATGGCATCAAAGGTTGTTGCACAGCAGTAACTCCATTTCCTTGTCTTGTAGGATGTGTCGCTAGGAGATACTGGGAACCAATTGCTGAAGAGTCTTCATTTGCAGGTGTATCAAAGGTGAATGCATTCTAATAAAAAAGTGCATTAGAAAAGAATCATTTAGTAAATTTATCTAGTAAGAGCATTTTTCCTATGACTGTGAAAGCTCACAAAAGTACAGACATATTATACCATAACAGCAGTGGTGTGATCAGCTCATTCTATGCAGTTGGCAATTTTCATTAATCATTATTTGACCAGGGAAAAGTCAAATGCCAGTCAGAATTTAGTCATTGGACCTAATGGGGGTACTTATATAGCACACTTCATGGAAGTCTCAATATTGCATTAATGCACTTTATAATCGTCAGTGGAGGACTTATGGGCTGCATTTTTATGGGGCCATTGGGCACCACAGTACATTAGTAGTGTTTTGCCTTCAATAGACCTCCTTACTTTGGGGATAATGTTTTCCCATTTCAGATGACATGTCATTCTCTTGGGAATAAGATTCTTTGTTTGAGGTTCATACATATTAAAAATATGTAGACAAATTGCTTAAAATACCTTTCCTGGTCTAACCATAGGAGTAGAAGATGCCAAAACATCAAATTGGTCTAAAGAAGTGTTGGTGTACTGCCCTGGACGTGTGCGAGGAGAAGGAATGAGTGGAGGTGATCCATCCACTGATGCATGACCCACAGGGGGTCCTCTATTACCAGACACATCTAGTGCTCCCGATGAACTGGTTGGTATTTGAGGTGTTACCATGGCAACATAGTGGTCACCGTTACTAGATATAGAGCTGGTTGGAGTGGATCGAGCACTAGAGGGTGGACCAGAACCTAAGAGTTAAGAATCAAAAACCTAGAAATAAGTTGACAATCACAGGAAAAAAAAAAAAATTAAAAACCATGAATGTTTTCATTATAAACCATGATGGTTTTCTGTAAAAAACCATGAATAAACATAAACATTAATGGTAAAATAAATTTTATTTTTCAAATAACCATTAAAATTGAATTTACATTAATGGTTA